>MNPL01026383.1:19659-44293 GCA_002081605.1 Tropilaelaps mercedesae
CGTTGTAGCTCTGAGGCGGGACGGCAGCGGTAGCGGCCGTCAACTGGCCGGTCTCCCCCTCCCTTCCATCGGGTGGTGGTGGTGGCCGCGGCGGCGGCGGCATCGTTCGGCCATCGGTCTCTCGAGATCGACGATTCTATCGTTGCTGCCAGCCCGTCTGCCCACCGGGGCCGTCGTACGTCGAAGACAACTGCGATCGTCGTTGTTTTTGGTGTCCGCACTGCCTTTGTGCTGGCGGAGTCGGCATAAAGGCGTTTTGCCCTCGTTGTTGTGCTCGGTGCTTGAGTGCATATCAGGCATTGGTGACCACGACGAATGTGTTGACGAGCAGGTACTACTACAACGACTCGTCGGCATAAGCCACTCATTGGGACGACAGCGGACGGAGCTTGGCCCCTCGGCCGGGTCGTGCGTGTTGATCGGTGTCGGTGAGTGTGTGTGATAGCCTGTATGCAGTGTCAGTGCCCGTGGGGAAAATGTGCAGTGTGATAGGAGTCGTCATCTGAGAAAGCGCCATCTAAAGTTTTACCACCAGTGGTGGTGTGGAGGCAAAAAGAAGAATATACATATATATATATAGGGAAAGGTGTATTATTGTTGTTGTGCCTGTGTGTGTGTGTGTGGGTGGGTGGGTAGGTGTGTGTGTGTGTGTGTGTGTATCTGCCTGCATGTGTGCTGTAGTGCTGTCGTGCTTCTAGCGTGCTGGTCGTGTTGTCGACTGGGCCACTCGTGGTGACTCACGTGCTTTTGCCCTGCCCGCGAACGTCTGAGAAAATACCATCACATAAACTATCGACGGACGAATAGCGTAACGTGCGGGGGTAACGCCGCTTTGTTGCCAGCCTAGGTCAAGAGGAGAGCCGGGCGTTGTTCGCGTGGTAGTGCGCGGTTTTTTTTCCGACGGGTGGGGGGCACCAAAAGCGGCTACGGAGGCAAAATGCAGAAGGACGATTCCAACAAAGAAGATGGGAAGCGGACGGCGGCTGGCGGTGTTGGTGGCGGGGGCTCGACCGCACGAAGCAAACAGAGCATTGTCGTTCCACAGACACGGTCATCGACCGGGGGCTCAAATGGCTCTCAGGGCATACTCATGGTTGGGCCTAATTTCAAGGTGGGCAAGAAGATTGGCTGCGGGAACTTTGGCGAGCTTCGACTCGGTAAGTAATAGAAGTAACAAGACAGTACCGCTCTACGCTTATATATATATATATATATATACACACATATATATACATATATCGATATGTATAGGTATGTATACCACGTTTAGTGGCACTAGCTCATGTAAACGCAGATCATAGGTGACCGGACATTAAAGACACACAGTGGTTAAGCGAACGAAGTGTGTTAGCGTTGCTTGTATCCTGTAGTCGGTCGAGGTATGTTACGTCGGTTTTCTGTTGTTCTATCATTGTCTGCTTTACATGAACCTGTAATCCGCGTAGTGTGTTTGTCATGTGCAGCTTTAAAGGGTAGCCAATAGCACATTTACAGATAGTCAATAACATATGAATGTATGATTTAATCAGAATCAAAGGTAGTCATCAAAGAACTCATCGAAGCTCCTATGCTTGTCAAATGACGAGCAACCAACCAATCAATGAGTTAAAATTGGCTGAAAGCTAGGCGAAAGTTATGCTTGTGTATGCATATGATTCTCAGTAACGCACCGATTTCTAACAAACGTTCGCTCTTTATCTCCTTCGTGGCTGTGTTAGCGGATAAGATCTTTTCGTCGTTGGCGTGTCGATCTATTTCATATCCTGATAATATTGTTCTTGTTGCGTCCTCCCTCTGCAAAAGGTCATGATTACAACACTTACAACAAGAATAAAAGAGCTCAGTGTTATATAGTCATAACCTTGTTGTAGAGCTGCAGCTTGGTGTATCGTTAAGCTCGGTAACTTGAGGTGCATTCGTGTGCGTCTTGAGACAACTGGAGGAGACACGTAGGTGGGGTATACACGGGCTTGATCTTCACCGTTGCATATTCTCGTTTATGGGGTCCGTCTTACAAATACAAAGAGCAATGCGTGGACGCTAAAGGTTGGCTGATGGCTATCCCTTAAAATATTAGATTGGTGTATCGTATGCCATATTCATGTCCTTTCATCTGTCAAGTAACTGTGAGATATCCAACTGTGGCTATGACGCTTAGACTAATATCACCAGAAGTGGGGGGTTAGAGAACGTAGATAGAGCAACTGTATCAAGATACCCGCCGACTACAATAGGAGTTTGCCCGGACTTGGTGTGCAGTCGGACGAAATCCGTTTGCGCAAATGATCGGTTCATAACACTAGACAAGATGCTTGTGCTAGTTCGCACGTGCAACGTATTGCTAAGGCAGGCTTGCGGTTTCAGTGTCGGGATGTGTCTGTCACTCACTTTTTAGCAAGTCATGGTTGCGCTGGTAACTTTTCAACAAGCTTAGACTTGCTCGACTCGCAGATGGTCTAATGGGGCGTCTATGGGTGCATGTTGTGCGCATAAACCCACTGCTTCTGGTTTGTGACTCCGCAGAGATGACGACAGGCGAGAAATAACATATGATTCCGCGTTACATGAGTCATACGGTCAATAGTATTCAACACGCCTAACGAACGTCCATTTACAGATAGGTGGTCGTCTGCGGGAAGCCGCACTTCTAGCGTTATTTGGTTGCGGCAGTCAAAAGAATGGCCACTGTGGATTTGTTAAAAGCTTCGTCACGTTGATTAATGGATTGAACGCTACGGCTAGCACCTCTTGGCTAACTGCATTATTAGATCTTCTGTGAATTTGACTTCGCAAACCGACTGTAATAGATAGATAGATAGGTAGATGCAATATGGTATCAGCTTTACTATCCATAACATCTAACATGCCTTTAGGATGAAATTCAAAGCAATCTGAGATTAGAGATGTGCAGACTTAAAACGTAGAGACAATAAAATGAAAAATGACAGCAATTACAGGGCTTTTTAAGGCATGCCACTACCCAGTTCGTGGTCGTACAAGTCTAGAAGCACTTTTGACGAATAGCAAAAACGGTTTCATTCTTTTGTAATGAATAGCGAAACAATCTTTTAAATTCGTACTATACTAATAGGCGAAGAAGACTGTCGCACATATCATATTTGGATAGATACTCATAATGACAGTCACAGTTGTTAGTTCAGCTGGATTAAGCACATTGTTTTACGGCAAGCCGTCTCCCCCAAGTAGACCAAAGCGGAAATTGAATTACTGCTAATATTTGCACAAAAGAAGTTTTAATTCATGAAAACTATTAATGGAGTGTTTCGTGGCGGCATACGGCAATAGTAATAGTGCAACAGAAGGCAACAGGTTTATAGATCCTCAGCGTAAACGGATCGGTCCAATTATATAATAAGTGTGATATAATAAGCGTAGTACTATTCTACTATGTAGAGTTAAATTTAAGAGTCATATTTCATTTGCAGATATGCAGGTATAATCTCACAGTGCATACTCTTAAACTTTCAAATGAATGTATAGTTCTGTTAAGGTGTTCTAGTATCAGATTACAAATAGATTTGCAAGCTCGACAGCTCTAAGCACAAACACGTTGTTTGAGAATCATTGATTATATGGAAAAATAAATGATGCGAATTTTTAAAAAGGTTGTTTGAATATTCTACACTAAATACCAAATTGATCTTAAATAAGCATGATAAGGATTGAAGACGAATGTGCATTTAAATGTCGTTTACTGAGGGTGCTTGGTCTAAGTATGATGTAATGTTGTCGTTAAATTTACGTTTTACGATTGCGCTAGAAGACAGCTGACATGCTTAATTGCCAAGTCTATTGTTCACTTTAAAAGTGAATGGCCTCAACAATAAATAATACTTTTTGGCTGCAGGTTTATACGTATCGTGGCCTTTCACAATATTGCATCTGAATTAGGCAAGCAACACTCTTGCTCAACGTAAAACCGCGACGTAGAGCGTCACCTGTTACTGAGCGTTGGGGGCTATTGAACGATTCGGTAATGTGATATTCCCGAATTCATTGAAGTTTGGCTAGACCGAACGCATGTCCTTTGGATTATGTAAGGTCCATTTGACCCATGTATGTCTTCAGCAGTAAGCATTTACCGTTGGTACATGATATAAAATATTTTAATTAGATGATTCAGTGCAACATTTACGCGAAACGATATCAAATGTCCACTTTTGTTTACCGGCAAAATAATCTTTGGTGGTTCAATGTTCACATGATTCTCATTGCATAGAAAGGATCCCACTTTCAGTACACATATCATAGTGTCCTAAAAAGCGCGGATTTTAGTCGACTATTATGTGAGTCGATCATGATAATTAGCTGTGCTTGTCAACTATTAAGAAGTCTTACCGAAGTTCAGCCGGTCGCTTCGCGATGTAATTTAAAGACAGGTGTGGAATTCCACGAAATAATTCTACAGGAACAATTGTTCCTTCGAGCAGCATGTTGGGATAGATTGGTGACTAAGTTGATGAAATAGGGCTTTGATTAAAAGCTAGATTAGGAGTTTAGAGAATTCATGTAAGTAAACGATGTTGAAAACTAGGGGACACTGAATGCACGGGCGAATAGACTTGTCAATAAATTGATTTCGAACGTGGTTTTATATAATTCCGTAGTGTTTAATTATCGAATACTGTGTCACAATAAAAGGTGTTTCATGTTAAAAGGATTCAAAACTGGGGGAAAAAAGGGTTAAAAGGTCAGTAATAAAGCCAGGCCCTTAGGGTAATATAGACCCCAGGATTCCATTGATGAGGGTGAAATGAACAAGTCACGCAATCAATACTAACCTAACTTTGTAAAAGTGAAACCGCTTTACTATAGCAGCGAGCACGTGAGTGAAATTTTATCAAGGTGTTTTCAAACAGTGTAAATAAAATAGGAATAGTAAAAACGTTCTAAAGATAGACTGTAAATTTTGAATTATGATTCTTATTATTTGCCAAGTGATATTAAAAAATCTCCAACCTCTAAGCTTATTATAATTATTTGTATGATTACTATTAATATAAATTTTGCGTATTATTTCATTCAATAAAATCATTAGAGTTACCTTTATATATTTATATATATATATATATATATATTTTTGCATGCCGAGGTAACTGGTGCTCTTGATGGAGAGCGTTTGTTGGTAACCCCGCAGGAAAACTGATGATGATACACTTATAGAGTACATTGTGTCTGTCTATTGCGGCAGTCAGATTGGTTTGGTTTGTTCAGTGATGCCCATAGTGCAGAATATTGGAGCAATACATGACCCCGTTGAGCCGTCTGTTGGTTTTTTTGGGAGATAATCATCTAGCCACTGATAAGAAATCGAAATGGAGATATTTTATTTCCATTTTGCGAAAAGAAAATATAGCTTGCAAAAGAAGATCTCAATCCAAAGTGTATATGATTTCAGTGATTTAGATAGCAGTTGTTGGCACAGCAGAGAGGTCTCGGCGAGTGCGGTGTTCATAACGTGATAATCAAAGTGTGCTATGCCGCGTGAACTAAAAGACTTATTCGTCGGAATCCGCTTTGTAATCCCACAATATTGATTCCATTCCTGCGGAGCGGTGCCGGAGCATACATCTAATTCGAGGAACTACGCAATTTGAAATGATAGAATCACTAAACTTCAGACTCCTTAGCAAGTTCATTGGGAAGTGGCGTTTTCTTGCTGAGACTGAAACTACTCTACATCAATACCCCATAAAGGACTTAATGTGCCATTGTGATATGATCGATCAATTTATTCCTCGGTGTTTTATTTTTTTGTGCAAATTAAAACTTGATATTCAACTTGGTGAAGGTATAATAAAGGGCTTCCCTAGAAATCATGGTTGGCGTACGTTAAGATGCGTTTACCAGCTAGGGTACTCACTTTACAGACCCGTGTCAATCCAGGTATGTCTCTGGGGCGTTCGTTGCATCGTCGCTGGAGACATTGTATTGACGTATGTTGTCGAAAACCATATGAGTAAATCTTTATAGGTAATATCATATGGGCTTTACTGATCGATATACAACGGCAAATCATTGTTCATATTTCGAATGTTAATCTATTGGCGACTTGTGGTAATACTACAGAGAGAAAGAAAACGGCATACATGACCTTTTATTAGTGCTCAAATAAAATCGGCTAGTTAACACCTTGTACAACATGTAAACCGAACAACAACATGTAAGCAGCATGTTTCTTGACTATGGTCGTCGCTATTCTCACAGTCGTAAAGGACAAATATGTCCCTTATGTATTTTTAATACGTCGTGGTTGTGTTCAGCAGTCTATTTTTTGTTTATCGTTGGCTGTCAAAGGTAGGCGATTGCTTAGACGCTAGTCGAATGCCTCCAGGAAGGTAAACAGGACTCGTATACGACTGATCGAAGAAGTTGCAGGGGCGTTCGGGTAGATGTGAAAGGTTCGCTTGCTGCCATTGTTGTTTCAATAGCAATAAGCTACATCCAATTGGACCTCGTGTAATGGCCAAATGGACCAAACGGGGGTAGCGTTTAGGTCTCACCTGGTCAGACGTTTTTATGGAATCCTTGCCCTGGCAATGATACCGCCCGCTTAATAGGGACTCGGTCGATTCCCTGTTCCCCCTTCTGGTCACGACTGGTTTTATATATTGAATGGTCCTACCATCAGTGAGGTAGAGCTTCCCGTATATGCCTCTACCAACGACGGCTTGAATTGTCAAGTCCGCGTTCCTTGGGTTATCTCGTGGATGCTAGAACTTTATTTGCATTTTGGAGAAATTCTCGATAAAAATTAATTAGAGAATAGGGTTACTGCTCAGGTAAGGTAATCGTGGCATTATAGGGAGAAAATCTAAGCGAAAGGACTCTGCCACGTCTGTCTGTTGAGAGATGTGAGAGGTGTGATAGTGAGAATTAGTTCATTTAGTTTTATCTATCGTTTTCAGGCTTTTCTTGTCGCTAGGTTGACCTTTTTTGACAGATATGCTATGTGATATTTTCATTAAATGTGAAAACGTCAGCTTATAATTGAATATGGAGCTAATAGTCCCTGAAACATGTATATATCGTACTTCTGAAGTAACGCATCGTTTAATAAATCGTTTAATGTAGAGTTATTATGCAACGATGAGCAATTCTTATTTTTCAGTTGCAGCATACATGCAAAAGTGTTAAACGGAAAAATGGACTCATGGAGGGATTAACTAGAGTATTGTGCGAACTTAAATTACGAGTCACTTAGATTTTTACCATACATTGTAGCTCAGCGGATAAAAGTATTAATTGCGTATCAAAGTAATATTATTATCTTAATAATATTTTTCAGCACTCTATTAATGTATGTTTTAAAATTGCTTAAATAGATAAGATCATAATAATAGTGGTAATTACTATTACCATTACTCTCTGCTGGAAGTGTGTTACTTTTGCCTACAAGTTGAGCCGGTAGAGTTTTGAAACTTTAAACGTGGTGTCTAAACCGAGCCACCACGATGTCCCTGCTCGGTGCCGTTCTTTTGTAGAGTACCATTGGATTAAACAGAATGTCGTCCATCCCACAAGTTTCCATACCACGCTGCAGTTTATCATCACCAATTGAAGCAGAGCAACCAAAACCTACAGACGCCTGGTGCAATCTGCTCTATAACCTTGCTGATATTATAATATAACACAGGATTGCCCGTATACTGTACAGTCATTGATTTGTATAAGATGGTCTTTATCTGTCAGAAAGGTCCGCTTTGGATTATCTGGGAGCCTAAATTCGTTCACTGATAGTGTACTTGTTTGCTAAATGGCTCAGTTGTTGAAACCACGAACCGTTTAAATCTATTAGGATTCTTGTTCACTCGCTTGTGATTTGAACCCCAGCATTGTAAATCGCCTTCATATTCTTACTTCTTTGACTGCCGTTCCAACCTTAGTGCAATAGTTTGGCGTGTTTACCAGATATTAAATGTCCGTAGATGCTGCTTATTATTCAAAATACGTCGTGGAACAGATTTTACTCAAAGCACTGCAGATGTTAACAATAGTTTCGATCACATTATGACCTTATTAAAAGGCAATACGAACGGTGTCAAGATCATGACCAAGTCTGTCTTTTGCGCGCTGATGGCTTTAGTAGAGGCATAAATCCTTCTGCGCAAATTCAAGCAACTGCAGCAATTCTATTTTGTCTGCGGTGCAGCGATTGAGAATCAATTTAATACAAAGTAAGACACATAAATTAAGTAAATTAAAAATTGTTGCCTCCATGCAAAATAAGGCGGCGAAACCTTGAATATTAACTCAATTGCCCTTCAATTCTATAAAAAGTTTTGAATTTCGAGCTATTTCAATATCGCATCTGAATCGCGTCGGTTTTACATACCATAAAAACAGTCGTCTTGAAATATAGTCGTCTTAAAAATAGTCACGTTGCTCTCAACGAGGCTTTTTGAAGGGTGTTCCGGAATCATGTGTGTACACTTTGGCCGGCACCGGACGCGACGTAAGCATTTACCGCAAGGTTTAGATCCCTGGGATTCATTGTTTTGTTGCCAGATTTAAATACTCGTAGTGGCCGTTGCCTCTTAGATGAACTCTTGCATAAGTAGCGGCTATTATTCGTCCTGCGACCGTATGAGAATATTCTAGTTAGGCTCTAAGATAAATGCTAGATAGCTTTTATTAGCTGCTTTCTTAGAGATAATAGGAATCTAGCAGTGACCTAAATTTACGTTGTGTTTTTCCGTATAGGCAATATTGAACGGCTCATAGTGTCTTTTTCATGTATACGATGACGATCTTCACGATATGCAACAAATGAACGTTTAGACTTACCAGAACGAATGTGTGATACTATGGTGTTATATGGAAACTTAATGATATATTTAGTAGTATATTGAAGGTCGAATCACATGGAGCGTTTCGAGAAGGCTGCTAGAATCGAAATAGAGATCACTGGTTGGTGAGGTGACAGTTGTACGACTTTGAAAACAGCAAGCGGACAAGTTAGGATATGTAAATCTCAAACAGTAAAATTACGCTTTAAAGGTCTATATTAAAAATATGGCACATACTGCTTGTTTGCAGTACGGCCTGGCACAAACCGTTTAACCACGTTAGACCAGGATGGCAAATTGACAGTCAGAGCCGCTTTTTGTCTAACTCATACCGTATTTTCTTAGTTTTCATAAGCCGTCGCTAACTTATATTATTATATCCATAGACTAAACCGACTTTGAGGGTCGATATCTCTCTCTCTCCCATCCCTCTAGCTGCCCATGTTGATTTTGTAAAATGAGCCCTTTTCTCATGAGTCCCGTAGCTTTTTAGTAATTAAGGATTAAAGTAATTTAGTTCAAGTTGCTTTCAAGGAATGCGACCAAAATAGGCTTGTTGTGTGAATTAACTTTAGAATGCAATCAACATTACTCAAAAGAGACGTCTAATGGTGTAGCGTATAGATTTGTGAAGGTCTACATTCCCGAGGCGACATAATTTTGTACATAATGACTACAAACGTTTCTAAAATGGCTTTAGTAATTAAGGGTGTTGATCTTCTTTATAGCGAACCAATTCAACATCATTTAAGAATACGCTTTTAGCGATGTTTTACTATGAACACTATTTTTTTTATAGATATCATGGCTTCTATGTGCTTAGATAGCTTGTTTTCATCTTGGTCGGTTGTCTCTGATGAATAACGTCTCACTTAGTTTAGTAGGAAATAGTATTGATATTTCTGCAGAATTATCCTGTAAAAAATCGTTTGTAAACTGGCATGCTTTTTCATTGGGCGTTGCATGAGTTAGCTGTGATAAGAATGCAATAACTTGTTGCTTCAAACATCGCTTCTGTTCTTGTGCTTAAGGCTAAGAAAAAAATCTGGATGTTGGAAATCGTAAGATCGCATTTGCGATATTGCACTTGCTACATGAGACTTTGTTGATAAAACTATTCTTATTGCTAGTTGCCACTCATCTTATTCATTGTCTCTCGCAAGTACTCTAATTACTAGTGCTTGATTGAATTTCTAGTGTGTTTGTTTAATTTACTCACGCTTTCATTTGCTCTAATAGTGAATGCATAGTGGTGGATCGATGCAGAATACACCATTGTACGTGCGGTGTTCCTCGTAATTCTTTTGTGTTCTGCCTTCCATTTACTTTTTCATCGATTTGCTATTTAGGATTGCTGTTCTGGTGATCAATCATATATGGAATGTGTAGTAGCTGCTTTACAGGGATTTAAAGGCCGTCGACCTCGAAGTACGTTCAGAACATAGGACAGATCTTGCATCCCGGAAATTCTTATACAGTGAGTCCTTCTTTGAGAAAATTGACTTTAATTCACATAAATAACGCCTACCAAGTTCCCGATTAGGAAGATCCACAGCTCCTCCCACTCCGCCAAAACAAAGGATCTGATACTTGAGTGTAACATCGCTACCCATCCAATAGTATTATTTTAATCTCGAATTCTGCAAACTATGATAGAAAATGGTAGCCTGTAGGCGTATCTGATATACCTGAGAACCTACTGAATGATACGGAACGTAGAGTCAGCATGTTTGAAAAGCGATAATCAATTACCACTTGAGAAATGACCGGATATACAACTCGTTTTCCTCCATTCCAGTTGCTATGACTATTTTATTATGAATAAAATGTAGATGCCTTAACCTACAACAGGAGAATGTAAACAATTGGAGACTGCCATTTGTACCACTTGTTGTACCTATGTCGTGCTACGTCTCGCACGTCCTTATGGTTTTTCCATTCACGGCGGCAAGGTCGCGTCGTCAGTAGCAAAGCTATAAAGTTACCTTGTCGCTACTCTACATCGACGAATCCGTCGAATCTCCTTTTTCCCACTTCCGACAGATTGAGACAAGACTCCACTAGCACAGCAAAATGCTTGCGCTTTTGGAGATAACACTAGTGACAACGTCGGAGATGCCGACGATGATGATTATGGGGCAAGATTATTTTTTTAAGGTGAAACGACTTCACCAACACTCTCGGCTAAAACGGGATGCCTCACGTGAAATCCTCTTTTGCAATTCACGGACTATTACTACGTTAGATTGGGTCGGTTGGATCATTTTCCTTATATCCAAGCCTACTCGCTACAGAAACAGCCAAATATGAATAATACACGAACGCGATTATAAACAGTGATTGGAACTTTATAGTGAGTTGCATCTGCCACCTCAGTTTATCACGCATATTCCTGTACATACATTTTTGCTAGGCATTTGAAAATTATATGATATCTAGGCGTACTAGTAGATCCTCGTCCCAGCATTAACCACACGAGTATTTTCATTGTATTGACACAGGTATGTTCACGAACTACACCGGAAGATGCATGTAAAATAATTAGCTGCTTTCTAGTTGCGTTGGACAAAAATGCTATCCTATACTTATCGTATAAGGATATATGTGGAAGACAATGAGAATTATATTTTACTAACCCACAGCTCCAGTTAGGGTTCATACAGGATATAAACATATTGTTTTATTTGGAATTGTTTTGCACTTTACTAAAATGCTAACCCGGGTTTTAGTTGAAAGGCTGCGCAGTAAACACGCATAGATAATGCGAGTATTTTATGGCAAATAGGAACTTTGTGTGTGCTTTTGATGCAACTGCTTGAGTTGTGGTTATTCGTCGAGAACCCTGACGACCTAATAATTGGCCGGTCAAGCTCAAGACGAAATATCTTTCCCGCTCTGATAACAAGTAGGATCCTTACGAAAAACATAGGTCATTTTTTTTATTAGGCGTGGAATCTTTTAGCGCTGATAAGGCTCTACAATACCTTATTTTTGGTGTTTTTATCCTTGATGGTATAGGCTGTAAAGAGAATCTAGATAGATCCCCTAGATTGGCCCCCTGAAGGTAGTGGAAACTGTCTCTTTACTTCGAAACTGTCGAAAATTGTCTCTTTCTAAGGAGCGAAATGTCCATTATACATGGCGCTGTTAACGAACAGATAGGTTTGGAATACAGATAACGTGGAGTATTTGAGCTGCCGAAGAAATCTAGTTTCGACTATAATGTCGCATATACCTGCCTCAAATAAGGCATTTGTTTCGAGTGAAATAAGGTTAATAAAATAAAATATTATCTAAGCCCGCTAACATTTACATCTTGTGTCTACCACTGAATTGTATTATCATGCCGACGCCTGTTGAAATGCTGTGTGTAAAATGGTTAAGATAGACCGGTCGAGATCTAACAGGCAAGAATAGGAGCTTCAAGAAATACACGTGCATATGTGTGCTGACTGGCTTTGTTTGAAATCAAAAAACAAAACTAGGTAAAGGTGGTCCTCATTTTCTGCGGTACTCTGCTTTATTTGGAGATATAGTAGAAGACAGCAGGGTAATCAAGAAGTGCAGAGTTCCGTTCGGTTCTACAGTGAGCTAGAAGTAATAATCATAGAAAAAGTATGAACAAGTTTGCGCTTAGCAATTCACACTGTGCTATGAACGTCTAAACGCTACAAATTTGAGCAGGAAGCAATTTTGTTCAGTATCTTAAGTATCTTGTTGAAGAACCCTAAAAAAGTTGGAAGAAGTAAACGCGATATCATCTCAAAATAAAATCCCGTATAGGAGTACAGAGACGGAATAAATAGAGGAGTAAGAATGAATTAGATTAAGTTCCATGTTGCGCTCGGTGCCTTGGCGCATTCGCGTGCGCGTTGTGATTGGAGGAGACGTAGGTGCACGGATTCGATCCTCGCCGCTCCGCATTTACATTTACGGGGCCCGTTTTACGAAGTAATGCGAAAAGCGATACCGTGGACGTCAAATTTTGTCTGACAGTCAGCCCTAAATATATCAAGTCACATTCCATACGGCAGACGAGAAAGTCGAATTGAATTGAATCCTTGAAGATTAGGTTGAAATACTACCCTTGCTTCTTAATTCTGAAGCAATTATCAAGCAAATCAGCTTACATTATCAATACCCATTATCAATCTCAGTTCTATAAGCACTCTGATACATACTTATTATCCAAGGGTGCATGGTAACTCGCATTAAATTCAACCGTTGGTTTCTAAAGAATTAAATTCAAGTAAAAGTACAGAACAATTATCGTATCAGGACTATTGAAGATTGACACTAGCGGTATGGCACAGCGGCTGCATGTAAATGGCTAGAGGTTCCAATCCTGTATGGTGAAGGTTGGAAAATCTGACACCAATAAATACATCTTGTGCGAGACTGGAGAGACATACGATGTTAAACACAAGGTTCTACACACGGTGCCGCTTCCTAGTAGAGGCAAGAGGGACTGGCATAGAGGGTTTGCTTCGGCCAGTATCGGCGAAAGAGGTGCTGATTTATATGATAACTTTGCCACGAACTGGCACAGTGGGACGCGACGGCTCAACGCCATCGTGAAAGGTAAGGCTGTAGTAGAAAAGGCTAGACGGGCCAGATTTGCGAAGTGAGAGTTACTGCAGCCTCTCGGAAAGCAGAATCTGAAGGATTCCCGAGGGAGGGATGTCAGGGGGGACAAGTGATGCTCCAGCAGGTGATGATGAACTCTCGCGCCATTCTCGGGACGAGCAGATGCAGTTTCATAGACTGAGGTAAGGCAGTCGCAGTGGCCGGCTGCTAAAGTCTGGTGTTTGCCCCCTCTCATGGCTCGAAGCTGTGTAATTAACATTCCGAACCTTGAAAGGATGAGGGCAAATAAGAGTCTTAGCAGGCTTGTGAATCTTCACACTAGCCACTTCTCGTTGCAGGGGCGCATGAGCATCACGCCTTTACCTGAACATCCAAAAAATATTTCTAGGGGCTGGACTACAGTGATGGAAATCAAGCTGGGAATTTTCAACCATGTTAGTATTTCTATACCTACTTTTAGTGCCGTTTCAAAATTTATTTGTACTAACGTCTTTTCTTTTCCTTATAGGTAAAAACCTGTTTAACAACGAGCACGTAGCGATAAAACTGGTGAGTACGGATTACAACAGTGATAGTAGTAATAACTACTTTTTCTGTAACTTTATATTGTACTTACTATCTTTCTGTTTTGTCTATCTTACTATATAATATCTTACTAGAGCCACTGACTGTTTATCTATAAAGGCGTTTCTTAGTTTAGGTAAAATTTTGACGCTGTGTGAACTGCATGTAAAAATGTTCGACTTCACGGCCTAAAACGCTTTTCTTTTACCCGGGTTCAAAGTACGTTCGCTCGCATGAAAAACAATCTTCAAAATTTCATTTTTTATGGAATGTTTTATGGGATACAACCTGAATGATTTTACTTTTTTGTATAGGATAATAGAGAGAAATCCACAGGTGTAAAAAATGGACACCCTTTGAAGCGAAATAAAGACATGAGAACATATACACATCAAATAACTAATTGGCCATACTGTTCGCGAAATGAACAACGGAGGCTTGTTTCGTACGACTTAGTCAAAGCTGTTTGTAAGAACGGACAGGTGTGCTGAAGGCACAAGCCGAAACCGCAAAGCGGTTGAGGCCGCTTTTGGAGTCTAGATTGGGCTTCCAGCGCAAATAGCGCGAGTCAATCTCATTGTTTTTATGAAGACAGTATCCAACTTGTACTTCTGTATATACTTGCAACATAAACCTTAAATAAGCAATTTCCTTACGAGCTTGATAATTATGCGGCAGAAGTTATTCGCCAAAAAGACACATTAAAATTATTTACGGAGAATAATGGTTATTTCGTACTGCGACCGTTCTTAAACAAAATAATATGCGATCCAGAAGCTCAATCAGTTTTAGTTGTTTGTCTTCTTGCATAATTTTGTATGGAACGCATCTTTAGTGTTTCTTATTCACTAAAAGATCGTCCGCGGCTTTTCGAAAAATCCATAAAGTTTCTATCTTCGCATTACTTTAGGTAATTGTTTTATGTACGTGTGCGAAACATTAAAGTAAACTAAGCTTGAGATTTTATTGTCTTCGTTCTAGGTGAGTATTGCTTCATGCTTCTAAACGTGCATACTCAATTTTATGTATTTCGCTGTGGGACTTCCACTTTGTAATAGTTTGTCATATTTTGGTACCAGTTTTGAACAGATCCGTTAAGTTTTAAAATTCTGCATAAAGAACAGGAAAATTTGTTTGTTGAATCGTATTCTTAGGGTAGTGATTGAGGGGTCGCTTTGCTTTGGTGCAAGTAATCGAGAGCACTTAACACCAGTTCATCTACCTTTATTTTAATTGCTGCTCCTAAAGTTTACTAGTTACACGATCCACTAGACTAGTGGTATTTGGTACAAACGGCGTTCGCCTATAAATCCCATAGTTAGTTAATATAATTCCAAATATATTCTCTTAGAGCATGCGGATCACTTTTCTAAGCATAAAACTCTCCTTAGGAAAATTCACCATCTGAGCGCGCTTAAACACAGAAATGATAATATGTTGACCATGCTTTTGTTCCCGAGATCAAAGTATTTTTATGTTTAAAACTTTATCGGATATTATACTTTGATTTTTCAAAATGTCCTTCAGACCTTGTTCTTTTCTTTGCAAAAGAGGCTCAGCCTGTATATTGGCCTATAGCTTTCCACTAAGAGGTATGTTGTTGAAACCCAATGAAAAATTATATATGCAATCGAGTATAAACCTTGTTCGTTTTTGTTGTTCTGCTTTGCCTGGCGCTTCCCATTGGTCGCTCTTTAATGGCTCTATTCCCCTAGAAAAATCCCTTTTCGCATGTCTTCACCGAGACGCTGTTTGCATTCAAAGCGGCATTTCGTTACTCTGAACAGCGCGTGCGATCAGTGTTCAACGGTATTAACAACCGACCTTTTATATTGTAAAGAAATTACATGTAAAGGGTGCTCGGTTTTTTCATTTCTTCGGATATGATTGCACAAAACCAATCGGCGTTGAGTTATGCTTATATACGCAGAATGTGCGTATATGCAGAATGAAATGAGCTTCAACGTTTGCCTCAATCTAATTTACTATTCCTCCGTGAAATATTTCTTGCATCAAAGCACATTCTTCATCATCATTTTGTCCAGGAACTGGCAATTTGTATTCGTCATTTGTCTATATTTATTGCTCATCACCAACCATATTTGGTAATCGATTCTTTTGGTAAGTAGCATCTACCACTATCACCATTGGTTAGCAGAGAACGATAAGCACGGTGCCTTCTGAACAGGAAAGTATCACAGGAAAGACCTAATGCAAAGAATACGAGGGGAAGAGTTTTGGGAGCTAGTTGATCTATTTGGGGATTCCTTTCTCTGCGCTTTCTCGGAATCGATTTAGGAGTGGTAGCAACGGCAAGAAGGACGATTTCTAAATATAGGCAACAAACTAAATTCGTTTGTTGGCCCTGCCTTGTGAAAAAGGGGTGGGGGCAAAGTTATGCAATGGTATCTCTCGTGGCCTCAACCCGACGATAACATCCAGTAGGTACGCATAATCTAGATGGGAATTATTTCTCCGAACTTAAATACATTACATTTCGTGTGATAATACAAGTGTACCGCTACTTTATTAGTCATTTATTTACTCATTGCATAGAGAACTTTGGCAGACCATCAACATAAGGATGGCCTCACACTCCTCGCAATTCAATACTTTTTGTCCTCCTATAGTTTGCTTTCACTGCAAGATGTGAGCTTCGTTGGAAAATGTATGCTAGTGGCAATTAAGACGATCTATGAGACAGGGCCCTCCTATTCGTCTTTTTTCAGCTTTGTACTTCTTTATATGCTAACGGCGCGTATTAAGATTCGTATAGGCTTTCACTTTGTCTGTTGCTAGACACTATTAGAGATTACGTTTTCCTTTGTGACATCTTCGAATTCACCGTTCATAGAAAAATGAATAAATTAATACAACAAACGAATTAAAACATTCTCGCACTTGAACGTCTTATAAGTTGAACGCTGCGAAGGGACCAGATAATATTGGTTGCCTCAAGACTATTTTTATCTGGAACCGAACTGTACTTTTGGTTGGGGAACATTTAAAAGTAACCAGGGGTTATTAAGGCGGTGTGAAAAACATTTGGGCTTAACTGGCGAGTTTGAGTCAACAAAACTTCATTTTCTACCTGCTGTCCTTACCACCATTGCTAATTGAAATGACGAAAAAGCAGCCTTTTCTAGTCCAATATTAATTAATGATGCAATGGCTAGATGTCTAGTGTGCAGTTCGGGGATGATTTCATGTGTTAGGCTCCAGTGCGCAGTTCGGGGTTGTATTTCATGTGTTAGGCTCTTGTTCCTTTGCCAGTGCCGTCATTTTCCCCAGACTATAGACTTTATAACCGCAGTCACATTTAGCCATACGAATAGTTTCCGTGCGTGTTACACTTATCGTAGTGCATTTCTGAGAGAGTCAAAGAGGATGTTTTTAATTCTAAACTTGAAACGATTGAACCGGAAGAGTCTAGATGACTCTGATTCTCTCTTGAACTCGTCTTAAACGAGGATTAGCGTTTACTAATGAGACGGCTGCAAGCGTCTACGCACAATCGCCGGTTGATATCGGTGATGCCTTCGCCAATTACTCAAGTACTGGCCAAGGGTCACTTCCAAAGGATTTAAGAAAGGACTGTCCAGCAAGTTTATTTACCTGAATCATTTGTGTTTGGGGTTACCCATATACGTAGGAATGTCGGAAGACGGGGGAACAAGTCCTACAAGCAACGCTAAAATTCTATGACACTTATTTTTTTATCGCAGCGTGCAGTAACGGCAGTATAGAAAAAAACTGAAACACACGCGAAAGCAAAATGCCAAACTAATGAGAATAAACGTCGTACGTACGTCAAGGCCATTAATAAAGAAAATAGCTAGTAGTATTTTGAAAGAGAACATAAAAGAGGGTAACCGGTTGGTGTGGTTTAGGATTCCCTGACATCCACAGGGGCATGCATCCCAATAATTCTATGCGGCGTCTTGAATAAATAGGAAAAGTCCTAGAGGCTATTTCGCATCTATCATTCCGAGATCTGAGAAGCTCTTTGCCAAGCGCTATGCTTAGTGGGTTTCGGCAACGCCAGACATTGGACTAGCGTTTCTTCATCATGGGACGCAGTTTTTCATTCTTATGCACTACCCTTCGTAGTACAATATTACTAGAGTGTCCAGTCGCTCTGGTCACTTCAATTGCCAATCCATCCAGCGATCCGTCGCACTTGATTCGTTGTTTCGCGCGTGCAGTCTGGCGGATGACCTTAAACGTCATCTCTGCTTCGATGTTCTCAGACGAAGCTTATCGTTGACGGACTATAGTCCCTTAAGTTTTCCAAATTCAAAATAATCTTGTTATCATCACACATGATGCAGACAATTAGCAGACATGGGGCATCATATTTATTCAGCTGCTATACACGATCTTAATCTGAGCCTCTTGCTCGTACTCCGTTGGAGCTCTGAGCCCTCCGTATGTCCCGGTATTCCTTGGCATCTGCGAGCGTCCCTTTGGTATCTCCTCATGGACCTATTGACTACGTAGGTATCGTTGTCACCGCATCCTTATATGTTATGCAATAACCCTTCTGAATATTCTAGTGACCTTCCCAAAGCGACTTGTCGTTTCATAGTTTATCCTGTTCGCACGAATAGTCAGCGCTGGCGTCCAATGGAATGTGAAGATGTTATGCGACTCCCATATTCGAAGGTTTTTTTCTGAAATATAATTGGTTTTCTCTTTCATCCAATGCTTTCCATCTATAAGAAAGAAATAAGAAAGACTGTTTTTTATTTGCTTGTAACAGGTGTGTGTACAAATATCGGGTGTGTAATAAATATGCTTCTGAGCAAGCTGTTTCAAGCTGTATTCGACTTTTAGCCAACGTGCCTTGATAATTAAACGGTGTCTTTGCAATTATAAACTGTGATATATTATGACTAGCCAATCCTTGGCATTTATTGACACAAAACTTTTACAGCTAGATATGTCTAGCGTACATAATATAGCATGATTATTATAGTATACAGAGGATTACTAGTATAATCCATTAGCTGTAAACGTTGTTTGTGTTGCTAAGCGAACTCGGTCGCTTATCAAACCATCGTAGCAATATTTACTAACAATGTAAATGCCTTCTGGCAAAATAAATTGAAGAATCACTTACCGTATGGTCGATTTTGTAATTTCATCTTATGAAAAACTTCGTCAAACGGCTGCTCAAAAGACGCATGAAACAGGGGCTGTCGCATTAGAAACTGAATATTTCCGTGTTTTTAATACTAAGCCCAATGCCTGTCAGAATAAGGGTCTTTCTAAACCTGTGCGACAATTATGAACTTTTCAGCACAAATTTTCTGGGTAAAACCTAAGACAACCTACTGTCAAGTGTGGCAACTTTTGCAATTACTACCAATATAGCAGTAGCGTTACTACATATACACAAATGTTCCGCTAACCTAGCTTTTACCAATATGTTTGCATTGAATGGTAGAAAAAATACGATTTTATACTAATAATAAGAAGCTATGAATGGCAATTTAGAGGAATTTGAAACTAAACTTTATGGTACAACTTTAATCTCTGGAATAAACTCTCTATTCCACTCTCGCCTCCGATGACAAACAACGTGTCCGACGCTATTTTCGTTTCTGTGTGTTATTTGCAGGAGGCGATGAAATCAAAGGCCCCACAACTTCACCTCGAGTACCGGTTTTACAAACTGCTGGGAAATGCTGGTAAGTTCTGTGTTTGTGCTTTTCATAAATTGAACACGTGCCGTTAGATTTCCTCACACCGTGGTCGCCCTAGAGTGGATACCGTCGAACATGCACACGACGATTATAACTAATTTAATATAAAGTGCAAAATTATCATCTGAACCTACATAACTAGACAAGTATATACTAAACATGCCCTATAGACTGTTGTTTATGTTATTATGCCCTTAACAATATATATGGCAGGAAAAACACTGACTCAAATACGTTTTTATAATGATAAATTATTACCCGTAGCCTTATTAAAACCACTCGATGCGCTCTCCGCGGTTTTCCTCGGTATGCTGTAACAGCGGCCTCTTTTCTAACCAGGTTGGTCGAGCGGCAATCAAGAATTCATAACACCCAGGCTAAAAACAGCGCTTTAGTTTTGACTGGTACACAAACCCGCACCGTAACATTATTAATAGGCCTACCGACTTGAACCGTTTTAGAAATGTCTTTAACCTTCCATTCTTGAAAAAAATTCCACCATACTGAATTTAAGATCATTCAAAGTAAACACATTACGCCAACACTATTAAAATCTCTAAAAATGTTGATTAACTTTTAGTACTCTTATTCATCCTCGCTGTCCGTTATGTTATGACGGAGGCTATAATGGGAACTTATTTATTCGTAGTGAGATACTTTAGTACATCAGTACTTTCAGAACATGTTTACTTGTAATAGATGAGACTACGAACCAGAAGGATTCTATGCACATCTCGTCCTGAACGTTGAGAACTGAAGCTTTAAAATCTCCTGCTGCACTAATACTGACTTAGTTTGGAGCTGCCGTCACTAATCTAAGGAACAATTTTTATCTGCATAGAGAGGCTTCAATCGTGACATACACATCGACAGTAGGTTTAGCGAACGTAAACCTTGAATTGCTACAGAGACGAAGGTGCGTTTCTTGCATATTCTTAAGGATAATAGTACTTTTGACTATTTCTTTTCCGTGTCCCATGGTTGTATAGAATTGGTCTTTCGTTGTTCGGCAGTTAGCGTATGTGTCTTGGCCACCTTCAAATAGTCGTCGCTTTCTTTACGTGGATTTGTGCTTTTTTGGGCTTGCTAGACCTCGTATTTATTCTTCAGTTAGGCAAATTTCATATGGGTAGTGGTATCATTAAAGGGACCCAGAGTGGCCTACAGACATCTACCTACATAATATGACAATTGTTGGTTCAAAACATAACAGAGAGCGAAATAAAAAAAGTATACCTGTAAAGATGTGTCTTACAGGAGAAGCGCTTTTATGTTTTATGTTGGGCTGAACTTGTCGGCGACAGCAAGGACGTTATTAAAGTTTGTTTAAGGGCACTATAGCGCCTTCTTGTAGCGACGTTAATCAACGTCGAAGCAATGGCAATGTAAAACATAGACTGGGTATCCAATACTCGATTTTTTCACTACGGCACTCCATCAGATTCTTGTTATCAGCGGCGCATATCGTCTGAACATCCGCTGATCATTGTATTTCTAAGGTAACAGTACTAGCAGCATTGGCTTTTTCCGCGTCCGGGTTTCTTGGTTTAAGAGGATGCACTTTTCCTCCAAAGGAATATACCCAATCCCGCTACCTAGTCTGTTCTCGGCCGCCCAGAGGGGTCAGTGACGTTTGCAGTGCAAATCGTTGTGCCTTTGCAGTGCCAGAGAAAGCTCTTCAAGCCAAGCGAACTTCAACAGAGCTGACTAGAATTTGCGTCTGACAATGGATTACAAAGAACAGCCGCTAGACGACGAACATAGTCTCCAAGTGTGGTATGGCCGACTGAAGGATCGTATCTAGTTGAAATTGTATGACTTCCATATGCCCATCTGTTTCGTTGTACGTATTTTTGATGTTATAGGGCTTCACTACGGCCGAATAGCCACTAAACAGTCAATAAGATGTATGGAAAGTAATTCCTTTACCTAAAATAAAAGCGACAGCTTAAAAGTTGCTCTAGCGTGGTGTTCTAGCATATGTTTAATAATAATGATAATAATAATAATAAACAAACATAGAGAACTGATGTGATTTCTGTCATAGCATCCAGGCTTTGGCGCTGTCTCTTGTCATAGGCTAAAGCTCAGAAGTTCTGTGTGTAATGTGCATCATGGGGACACTGAAAACAGTACATAACTAAAATACAGTTTAAGTATTCGATACAATGTACGTACTTGACACGAATTAGCATGTTGAACTGTATCACAATACGGCGTCGTTGTGTCTAAAGTCACTGCTTTGAGTTGGAAATCTTACAACGAATACTACTTGATCTTTTTTCTATAAGCGGAAATAATTAGATTTACCTGTTATATTTATCAGCGTTTAAAAACATTCTCCTTATCTTTCTCAGCATACAGCCGTGATCGTAGCCGTCACAGTTATTACGCCGTAAAAATCTCATCCCATTACACAAATCATATATGCAATGCTTACATATTGTTATTGGGGTCCTTAAAAGTTTGTTTTAAAGGGCATATCTAATAAATGTCGTATATGGATCGTGTACGCAAGATAATGATACTGAACTTTTATGCTGAGCAGGAGTTCCAATATTGGTTATTTGAGCGCCATGCCCCTGCTTTGTGGCATGGGACGGCGGTCTTTGCGGTAAATAATGTACACTTCGAAGATATTTACTTGGCTAATGACTGTAACAACAACGTGCTTTTAGTCTGTTATAAGCAAGTAATTATAAATAGATTTTTTAGAGCAGTATCGAATTTTTGCGAGCTCTTGAAAGGGTTGCTCCTCTGCTTCTAGGACCATCATGGAACATGACACAGACATGATAAATATCCTCTTGCCGAAACCATTTTATAAGGCCTATCGCCTCTAAATTTGTTTTCACTGTGTTTCTTCCCGCAGTTGGTTTAGCAATTGATAATTTATCAATCGCATTATCCTCGACAATACAGAACGGAGATACAGAAAATCACATACGTGTCGCAGCGTACGAATGGTCAATAAACTCAAGTATTATATAATACGGCCTTTATTCGAAGACTGGCTAGCTTGCTGATAGCAGCGATGGTCCAGCGTACCGGGCTTCTTCCGGTACCGCAAGGAATGGACTGATTATGACGATATTGGCGTTGGACGATTCGAGACCTTAAAAACAGATATGTCAAGATCCGTGGAACCTTATTGTAACTGTCGTACGTTTATATCTATGATTCTACTAAGGTGGACTTGGCTTAATTTTAGCTGTTTTATTGTGCTCAACCCAGTTGTACGTTAACTAAATGGTGCTAGTAAAGGATCAGTCGCATTTTAGCTGGCAAGTTGACCTAATTGCTCGGTGGCTTGGTGTATTCGTATGCGCCTTGCGACCGGTGGAGACACGTAGGTGCACGGTAGGTGCATTACTTCGTAAGTGCAAAAACTGCTACCGTGGACGTTAAATGTTAGCTGATGGTTAAGCCTAAAAAGTATAAGTTGACTTAATCAATTGATAATTGACAAGGCAAAAATTGTATTCCGATGCGGGTGAGGTAGGCCTATTTATTATGGCAATCTATATAGCTTAAGTATGTAAAAGGTATGGCATACCCGTAAAAATCTATTTTGTTAAGGCGTCAAATGTCATTCGTTTCATAGTTTAATTTGAAATATTATCAAATGTCTATGCAATCGGCTTGCGAGCAACTATCATAGGAACACGCACTAAACTTCGAATTCTGCTGTAGAATGCCCGCCGGGGCCCAGCATTCCGTAACCACTGAGTGTGGCGGACGACACCAGATTTGTTGTAGTGTCTGATCATTGTACATAAATTTATCAAGCAGAAAATAGAGTCACCTGTGATTTCAGACTAACAAACATTTGTCTGAGGTGTGGCGCTCACATCTAACGGCGATTAAAAATGTACAGACCAATTTAATTTGCTGGCTGACCTACAGCTGAAACCTCACTATATTTACATGAATCGTTGCTAAAACAGAAACAATAAAGAACATATTTGCGTGCCTTGCAATCAGAATCATCCATAACTAATAATCGTGTCGTATCATGTGTATGTACACATTAATAATACAAGAGTACTTAACTTGACTTCACTTATTGGATAAGCTAAAAAACTTGCGTGCACTTCGCACCTATCTGTTATTAACCATCTCAGTATAATGAACTAGTCATTATAACGTTAGGGGTAATCCTCGACTAGCCATCATTAAAATTTTTACAATTTGTCAGTTGTAGCTCACAGATGGGCCTTTAGCAAAATAGAGTAGTAAAAATAGTAAGCGGTTAAGGTCAGTCTATCCGAAAATTGTTTTGAACGTCTGTAGTGAACAAACCTTGTTTATTAGTTTTTTCTAAGCGGAATAAGCACCATGGCACAAAATTTGTCTTCTTGTAGCAAAAACCCATTATGGGGTTAACTGTCAGCCAACGTTTAGTGTCCACGGTACTGCTTTTTGCATTACTTCGTAAGACGGACCCCATTAATGTAAATGTCCAAAATGAGAATCGAACCGGCGGACCTATATGTCTCCTCCAGTCGTACGAAGCACCCGTCACTTGTTAACATTCCAATAGGTCCAAACAGTACGCTGTATTGTTGAGTCAAATTGCCTTAAAAAAAATGGTAAATTTGTTCACAGATATTTATCATTTCATATTTTTCATAGCCGGGTAACTACTAGACGCTGAATAACTCCTTCTCCAAGGGTCGCATTATACTCATTCACGCATTATACGCATTATACCCTCGGTGAGTGAGAACAACAAGACGATCTCACACTAGAGGAAAACTACATTGAGAATCGGAAACAGTTATGCTTGAAGAAAGGTTTTGCAGAAAGACCGTGCAGAAAAGAAGAATTTAACGATCGCAGTTTGGAAAAGTTTTTAAACTGCACCGCTCGCGATGGGAGCAGAGAATGTGGATGTCAAACACTAATGAACGAATATATACATATATATATATATATATATATATATACATATATATATATATA
>MNPL01026387.1:0-22300 GCA_002081605.1 Tropilaelaps mercedesae
TATATATATATATATATATATATACATATATATTGTATATAGATTGTATATAGTATTGTGAGCTTAATGTATGTCACTGATTGGTATTATCGTGACAGCATCAAATACGTCCTTGCTACCGGTAGAAACGGTTTGCAGTGTAGACACGACACCTGAACTGTACTGTAAAATATTTTCACTTTTATTTGCTGGCTGGACAATGCCCATCGGTGTCGGGTGGAGCCATTTTGAAATCAACGAGCAAAGCAGCAAGTGAGAGAGAGAAAGAGAGAGAAATCAGTTTCGAGTCGTTTAGAGAGAAATAGTTTTGAGTTTTGTCGGTAGGACATTTGTTGCTGTTTGTCGTGTTTCGGGAGAAATCGTCTCGAACCGTCAGAGGAGGCCCGCCAAGGCCATCTGAACGGCAGCGCCCTATAGCGGATTTGCATGGCTTTAAGTAACGAATCAAACACACCTTCTCCGATTGGCGGACCCTTCACCGCAATTAGTATCACTGATAATGATGATAAGAACAGTAATAATAATGCTTCAAGGAAGCCAATGAAATAGGAAATACCTACATAAAGTGCCCCTATTTACTGTAGCAGTCAGCTGACAGTTCGTTGCCGTGTCACAGGTCTAGGGCATTTGGTTGCATTTCCTACAATGTAGCTGCCATAGAATTCACTAATTATCGTAGTGCCATGGCGACGTCTTCTCTAATGACTTCCATAGAGACAGTGCAGCCGGCAGTAGAATATTGACTAGCGGAGCAAAGATGCGTACGACCCTTTACAGCCTCCAAGTTTTTGTTTTAATAAAACTTCACATTTTTTCTCGTGCGAAATTCTGTTACTAATGCCTCTGGCGTTTGAATGCGTTTTCTACGTCAACTCTTCGTGTCCTGCCCACAAATAACTCAATTTCTTGCTGGAATATTTGCTTTCCATGCGTCAATCTCAAACGGTGTTAGCGATCTCGTACGATGATGACATATTCGTTAATATTTTCTAGTCGAGTCAGCAAACAGGTTACGTTCGTTAAAAGTTCACACATCGCCATCTGTTGGTCTGAATTAATTTCAGTCTGCGTTGCCCTTCTCGTCAGTACGCTAGAACCTGCCAGCATCGGACGCCAGGTTTCTCAGCTGGATTTTTGCCTTTCTTTTGTATGCAACGTTGCTGTCGCTCTTTGCGTGATCCCCGTCAGTGTTCGGGTGGTTAATGTGTGTTGAATCGCTCACTTCCTGTGGAATTTCATGGTGTCTAGCAAAAACCACTATACAATCGGTTTCACCGCATTTAGGCGATTATGGGGCCACCACTCGTCTTGTGGTGACTAATGGTGACTCTGCAAGAAGTTATCCGACTTCATCTCCTCCGACGTTCTGAGGTCGCTGACATCATCGCTGAGATAGTAGGAACAGGCCTACATGTGAGGATGCTCATTTCTAGATCTTTACGAACGCCGCCGAAATGGAGATGATGTTTGGTCTTGTTTGCCATCAGTAGATAGCGTTGTGTCGTGTAGAAGGTCTTACCCTTGTTTGGTCTTGATTACGTCGAAGTTGCCGTTGTTGTCGGTTACTACGCGATGCGTTGAGCGTGGCGACGCGGCGTACAATTGCGGACTGACCGTTGTTGCGTAAACGCTACGAAATCCAGCAGCTTTACGCTGGTACACGTAAGACTGTTGGGTCGCCTTGGCGTCAACTAATTGCTGTTTCTCGGCCACTGATCTATTCACAGAGGGTGGTCAGTTTTGTGCTTTGCATCGTCTTTTCTCGTTGTTATTTTTCTTCTGCCTCTGCTCGTTGCTGTTAGCCGAACACAAAAATATTACTCCGTTACTTAGAAGCCCTGCGGAACCATAACACTGCCCTGACGAGCCGACCGTGAACATGACGCTGTCGACCGGCGTAATATTTCGACCGTGGCGCGCGCGTTGAAATACGTTCTTATTCAAAAGCTGCGCGCGATTCAGTGACAAGTAACCCACAAGCTCATCACGGCCATCCAAATCCACCGGCCTGTCCTCAGTGCCACACCTTAGGAATTAATTACGGTAGAGCGAACCTCATTCCTCAGTCTTCTTCCGCTTGCGGAGTCGACGACAGTCGAGGTGGCGCCGCTGTAGGAAATTGGAGGGGGTTGCGGATGGAAGAAAAGCCTCACGGATAGGCTCACTCGCAGGACCCCGAACACGGGGTCTAGGCAATGTCAAATGCTGCCATACCCGTTGACGGGTTACTCGCCTACTGGATAGTGGGGCGACCGAGTCTCAGAGGGCGGAGGCGACCGTTCTCAAATCTCTCTTCGAATGCGGAACTTGTTCCGGCCCTCGGACAGTGGCAACTTCATTACAGATAACATCACGTCCGTCACTTCATAGCTAATAACGGCTGACGCGGCGGACAGAGTGAGACGTCACAGCGCGTACCTGTGTGTCTACAGTCTTATTCATAGACGCAACTCGAGACAAGTCGACGAACTTCCAGGGCGTAGACTGCTTGATTCCGTAAGCTATCGAGACGCAACAACACTCGGAAAGAAACACGATGAAATAGATACATGAATGACAGTGGGCGGGAAGAAAATAGGAGATGCAAAAGCCGTTAGACTCCCGTGAGGTATCTGCATTAAATGAGTGTATGCTGCTAAGGGACGTCAACGGCTAATAGGCGCCATGTCAGCGGTGTAGAAAAGTAGAAAGAGCAGTTCAATGAGAAATTTAGCGATGTTAGAAGGGCAGAGCAGTGTCGAAAGCACTGAGACTGACGCAAAGTAGATAAATCTCTTGCTCTCGTAGGGCTGATTCGTCGTAGACCTATTAGGTGTTTCCATTCGCAGATACGTGGCAAGTGTGTCGGGGGTATCCCACAGACGCACATGAGGTCACAGAAGTAACACTGTCCTTTTTATGAGCAATTAGGGGCTAGTGATGAGGTTCCAGCGTAATTGTACGTACACATTTATATATACAGGCACATAAGAGTAATATCGTCTAAGACGCCTGTGCTAACTGGGTTGGTGCGTGGGAATGAATATTGGACGCGTTGTGGTGGTTTTCAATGAGCGCACGTATATGGATGTATATTATTCATCACATTAAAATCAAAGTTCTTTATTGTAATTCATTTTCAACCTTAGATATAGTACGCATAGTAATTCAAATGCAGGTCATATGTGTAGGGAATAAATACAACAGTCTGTAAGTGCTTTCATATTTATTTTATAAATTTCAAAATAACTTATTTTTTCCCTCTAAAGTTTGTGTTCCTTTGTCGCATAGGAGGCTCACACGCTTGCCCTAAAGAATAAATATGGCCAGTGTACGAACATCTCACTCGTACTCTGCCCTAAAAATAAGACGTTTTTAACGTCCATGTGTGCTTCGTTCACTATTGTCTATTTCATGTATTTTTCTTATGGCCAAATTACAGCTCTTAGGTACGAAGCAATCCTGCTGTTCATTAGATAGTTACATCCAACTAACAGACGTGCATGGTCTTATCACGAATCGTGTCTTGTTCGGTAGTGGTGCTCTCACTGTTAGGCAGTAAAGAAACTTCTGGCTGGTCGTCGTTGTAAATACGAATACTAGCCCGAACTGTGGCTACAGTTCCCAGATATGCGTGCGAGTGTACAACAGACACTTAATTCCGCCAGCACATTCTATGCGGCCTACATGCGGCGGGATAACTTATATATTCGGTCCGCCATAGAGTGGTACTCCGCGCAGATCGTGTTGTCGACAAAGAGCGATGCCAGATGACGAAATTGCGAACAATGCTCGAGAGGCTATTAGGGAAGGAAACCAGACTAGAACACGCGGTGCGTTGGGTGTGGGCGTTCGTGTGCGTTTGTACTTGGTCATAGGAGATATGGGATCAACAACTTTATCCGCTCAGTAATTTGGAGAAGTTGCGAAGTCAGGTTGCTGCCACCCTTGGTGTCGTCTTGAGTTCGGCTGGCACAGGTGTGCGGATTTGCGCCCGTGTGAGATATTCTTAATATTGCGACAATAGAGAAAAATGGTATTTTTACTTCAAGATTGAACCTTCACATGCAGTTGTATAGAAGAAATGGAGGGATACATTTATTATGATTAGTTTTATTGTTGGGTGTTGTATCTTCAGAAAAGCAATGTATCTTAATCTAAATGACTTTGAATAGCTATAAGATTGTATTAAGAAGTTCGCAACTATAATCACTGCCTAGATACGTATAAGCCAAGTAGCTGTCATTTCTCATCCGTTCATTAAAAAACGGGGTTTTACATTCGCTTGCACATAAATTGGAGAGCAAGTTCTGCTTGGTTTGTTTCAGTATCCGGAAAATACTCCTATACACTGTGAATACATGTGTAGATTCAATAGCAGTGGTCTGGAATACTACCCGCTAGGGTCTATTTCCTCGCTTATCCCAAAGAGGAATATCAGAACCATCACAATATATAACGTTAATCGTCATACGTAGCGAGTATAGGATTCTCAAATCAGATCATCAGGCTGACATGGCCCTAGAGTTATACCTGGGACCCGTATCGCTTTCAGTGTAAATCGCCCAAATGCTCAAATAGGTCGTTCAGGAAAGCCACCAGTCCCTGTCGAGCTCGGTGGCCTGGTGCATTCGCGTGCCCCTTGAGGCGGCCGGAGGAGACACATAGGTGATATACGGGTTCAATCCTCGCCGAGGCATATTTACATTCACGGGGTCCGTTTTAGTAATGCAAAAAGCCGTATCATGGACATTAAATGTTGGCGGATGGTCAGGCCATAAAAAAGGCTGTCAGTCCCTCGCGATTCAGCATCTCCGCCTAGAAACTCTATTGCGTTGTCTGGATGTCGGATCATCTCTGATCACACCTACAGTGTTATAATAGGTCCTCTAGAGTTATAATGCCGGAAAGGTCGGCTTGTCGTGATGCGATTCTGTTCACTCGGAGGACCCGGAGTATGTAACGTGTCGTTACCCGAACGGCAGCAGCATGGACTACGCTATTCGTTTCCGTAACAGCCCGAACAACCACTGAGATCCATCGTTCTATCTTAGTAGCTGTCGTGCAGCTAGTTGAGTGAATGCTTATTGTTTACCATAAATAAATATATGCTTCTATGACACGGCTTGATAAGATTTTATAAATAAAAATTGGGCACTATATAGAAAGATTTGTAATTTTCCGATGCATTCTCGAGGGGCGCTGTGTGTGTGCAATCTTCAAAATGAATGAAATAGGAAACCTCAGCATATACACAATACCATACGAAGATAAATTTTTAGAATGATTGCTATACATCAACTATAAATAAGTCGACTATAGAAACCCTTCCGATCTATCAGTTATAGAATGAATGGCACCAAAAATAAAACTCACCAGAACTATTCTACACGGAGAACAATTCTATACGGAGTACAGCAGTCAACGGAACGGTAAATTCTGTCGTTGTATGCAAATTCACAATATATTTTTATTTGCGAACTAAATTGCACTTGGAATTATGTACGTCTTTAAAATATGATTAATTTTGGCGTTAGTACTCGCACCACAACCTGTCACGTGCGTCTTTTTACAGGTATTGGGATTAATTGCTTATCGGGAGTTGTTCTTACTTCAGAAAATAGATTTGAATAAAAAGCGCAAAAATTCGCTAATAATGGCCACCATTTCGCGTACATTTTACACTGCAGATGATCTCGTTGCATTGCGGGGTTTGACAACCAGAAACGAACGTAAATATGGTCGGAATAATATCATGCATGCGAGCGAGTAACGGTTTCATAAATGAGTATGTGTTGACCATATACCACTTATTTCGTAGAACATTATATGCTAGAGGATTTTACTTAGAAAACACATTGTGTATTACGTAAGCTGGCAAATTGTGCGTAGTGAAGCACATGTTACTGTTAGTGGCATTTTCTTATACTATATGGCATTCTAAATCAAGGCTTTCATCGTGATGTTATTCAGAAAAATCCACAGCATTTCGTTGTAGCTTCTATTATTGTTATCCATAATCTGTGAATTATACTCATCGGCTAGCGTTGACCGCCCATACACCCTAGATAAGAACATGCAGTTCGAATTAATATATTCATAGATGTGATTTAACACTTTATCGCTCCGCAAGGACAGGCCCTTTGTTGAAGAACATGGTTTAAAAAATAATGATTGTATATATATACATATACATCTTTATTTTATATTTAATTTCTCACGGTTACTGGACCAGTGTATTAAGCATAACAGCTTTTCAGACAAAAAACTTTGCCATTCAAAATCGACGATGCTGGCTGACACCTTTTTTTTCGAAGCCCCTGGTAGTCGTTTTAATGAAACAGGTTGTTCGCCCGCGTACAGCAGGACACAGACTACTGTTAGGCGTATACATGATATCAATGCCATTCATCTCTTAGGTGCTACACCTATGGTGGGATACACGGACTTGTCATACTGCTCTACATTACACAGGAACAGCGGCAACTCCGGCGACGACATCACAACCAAAAACGTGTTCCCTCATTTATTAACCAAACCCGTGAGTCGAGCCGTATGTGTGTGTATGCGTGTCACAATAACGTGCTTGGGACAAAACGTGCTGGTTTGCTGTTGTTGCTGGTATCTTTGGCTATCCAGATAGCCATTCGAGATGTAATTTACGAACCCCAGCCAACAAGCGGCCAAGTTAGCCGTATGCTCACCTCCGTGCTTTTTTGAGTCATAGAAGCTGTTGGATGTTGATGGTAACAGATATGGACCCAAAATTACACTAATCGTCATAACGGTATTGATAATGGGTTCGCCACGAAAAACTGCGTATCCCTGGTGAACTCGCTCTTTGTGACATCGGTCTATTTTTTTTTGAGTAAGGACCAAGTGTGCCAAAAAGCATCGAGTCAACTCTCAATGCTCTCGTGGTAAGCAATATATATATATATATATATATATATATATATATATAGCAGGATGTATATTTCTGCGAAAAAATTAGATGAAATTGCAGTTATTGCTAGATAGAAGATCGACTGAAAGGAAATGATTTAAGTGGCGGTCAGAGATATATATTTCGAAACAGACGTCTCTTTGGCCCAAATACGAGGCTATCAACTTCGACATATATATATATATAGGTTGTGTCGCATGTTTATTCTGTTTTCACTGAGCGTTGATGTCTTAGCGTGCCGTGCAGTAGATATTATCTTCGCAATTACTTGTTGATCTAGTTTACGTCAGGCGACCACATATATCGCAAGAACCCATCGTCGCATCCTCCCACAGTCTGTTTCGACTTTTGCTAACCGAACAAAATTGTGTACACGCAAAAAAAGCTAATCTCATGACTTATCAGCGAGTTTAACATGGTCAGAATCATTACGAAAGAGACAAACAGCTTACAGGAATTTAACCTCGATTGTCAGCAGCGCTGCTTCAGCCATAGCCGATAGTTACCAATTATAAAAACGACGTCCCCCTTCAGTTTTGAAGGAAAATCACAAAACGACATCAAGTATGTCACGAACAAGCGCTAACCTGCCGCTTTTCATGGAGCCAATTTAGATAGACGCAGAAGCGACGAAGTATAGCACAACGGTTATGGCTATTTTCTAGCGTGTCGCTGTTGCAATGAATAATGTCCGACCACTCAGTACAGCTAAGCGAGTAGCTTATGCATGGATGCCGTCCGCTGGTATCCGTTTGCTATAACCCGTCGTGGCCTAGACTTATGTTTCCATAGGGCCGAGCATTAATGGCAAGCGAGTTAATGTCTTTCTTACAAACGTCAATCGAACTGTACGACGAGAACAGAGGTAGAAAACGACAAAAAGCATAGGCGATATACCAGACCTGCGTACAGAATAACGTCTGATAATAACAGCCGAGTGGACTATAGGAGCAACGGTGAGCGAACCAAGGGTATAGTAAATAAATCAAAAGAAATAAGGTTACAGGCGATAGCCCGCGATTTTCGTATCGTCTCCGTTATACAAACCGCGGCTAATTTGCGAAAGTACATTGGTAAGTAACGTATTATATATCGGGTAATAGCGAACACGGTTCCTGTATACATAAAAAAGAACTTTGTCTGGCGTATACCTTCGTCTCGTTTGTATGTGAGGTGCCATTAATCAGCATCACACCCTAACTGGATAAAAGTTAATGACAACCTGTAGAGAGAAAGTCATGCGCTGGCGATCTTGAGCTAAAAAGTACAACCTTGCTTACTGCAGCAAGCTTACGCTTACTACCTTCTGCTCAGTTACCCCCACATGCAGAGCATTGTAAGCAGAAATCACTGTCAGCAATTGAAAGTTGTCGCGTGTTTGCTGAGTCGCCCATTCAACCAACAAGCTTGTTCATCAACATCATGCTAACAAGGTTCAGTCGAGACTTATATATCGGAAGTGTTACTCGAATCAGACCGACTGACCGCCATTTTTTGGCCGTACATAATCCTTGGGCTGATGTTCCCTTTTACATATCGTTAACGCCTTGCCGTTTGAACCCCATGGGCCACACGAGTGATGGGTTATAAATGTTTTCACCGTTGTCCGCCATATAACGCAGTTTGTTTTCAAACAGAAACGCTTGTCTTATCAAGATGGCGACCCTAGCTGGTTGCTATAGTCTTTTCGTTGCTTTGTCTTCGTCAGTCTCTGAGGGCATAAACGTTTGCTCCGTTAGGCTGTCATTCATCATACGGCCCCCTGTTCAAGTAGCAATCTTCGCGCATCTAGAGTAAAGTTTCGTAATTATCTCGGATTATTTGTATATACGTTTTTGTGTGTGTGTGTGTGTGTGTGTCCTATGACACATTCGGGGTTTGTTGTTTGTAGCAGTCGGTCATTCAGTAAACTGAATCGGATCAATGGAAGAGCGTCGAAGCGGTGAGACGATGCTGGTTACACCAGTGAGGTGTGAATAACTCTTTTGCTGTTGACGTACGGCGGCTATCGAATAATCGCGCGGTTAATACGACAGTCAACTGACGGACCCAGCGCGGCCGTTTGTAACGCGTATCTGTCAATCAGCGAGAAATGGCCAAACGGAGATACAGGCGCCAAGAAATCGCTGAGCTTTCACTTGCTCCCTAAAAAATGAGACGGCGCGTTTTCACTGTCCGCGACCGATTTCAACATTGCCGCTAATTGGTTGACCGGTGTGCTCGCGTAGATGAGGTACGCTGTAACATCTGGTGTACTCGGAGCAGGTCACATGCGTGCACTCATGCACACACCCGAACCCTTGAAACTGGACTGATCTTCTAACGATGTACCCTATGACCCGTAGAACCTTACAAATTACGTTGAACTCGTTGGCGCAAAAAAGAAGCGACTCTCACAACAGCTCATGAACATCGACTGTTAAGAGGTTCGAGTGCAGCAAATAATACGTAGACAAGCGTATAGTCAACGTCTTCTACCGTAAATATGTTGGTAGACGAGGTTTCGCATTTCTAAGATGACGAAATATTAAAAAAAAGCCATAAAACTAGTCAGGTCACGTACGATCGCTTACATAAACATACGTCAATAATTTTATTTTCGATCATATATATATATATATATATATATGTATGCAATGCCCACTCAGTAAGCTCGACGAAGCGTCAACGCGTACATGTCCTTTTGAGAGACAAGTGAACACTCTTGTAGGTCCAGGTTCGCCGTTGCCGCTGTCAGTGTAGTAGTTGAAGACATTTTTCGACACCCTACTACGGTCCCTCCTGTACTTTGCCTTTGCTTGTTTCTCCAGTGACCTTCTTTCTGAAACAGTTGCCTACACGAGGCGCTTAGCTGAGCACCCAACTAACAGCTCTAGTAAGAACGTCAGCAGATTCGCAAGCAGTCTGGTCTCCGGGTGAAAGTAGGTGATTTACTCTTTGTTAGCCGACTGGCAGTTCCAACCTATGGTTCCAGCGAGCACCGTCGTTTGCCGCCTTGGCAACTTTGCCATGGCGCCCGTCGCAGGACATCAGAGCCAGGACGGCCATCTTCTCCGCCGGATCTTGGTCCACCGGTCGCCTCACTACGGGCAAGCTTATTGATTCGCGGTAGAAGTTTATAAACAGGCGACTAGGGGTTCATTCCATTGCGCCATCGGACGATCGACGCTTTTAGATATCGGAGCAGAAGGGCGAGTCACAACGAAGCCAAAGCTGTTGGACAGCACAAAACGACGTCGATAGTGAGGAGAAAAGCTGTGACATTGCTGGCTACGTATGCGACCCAAGAGCGGGTCGGAGGACGCCGTAACATCGGCAAAGATGGATATTGCCATCATATATTTAGTCAGTCGGACCTTGCTGGTTCAACGAACAATTTTTGGACGTTTTTGCTTTCGCTCCACATCAAGCGAAGGTTCACCTCGTCGTTGTGGCTGGCAAAAATTTGCCGCTGGCGAAACGGCTCATGGTATTCTCATCGTCACCCATAATTGTCTGCAACCCTTCGCATTTCATCAGTTAATTACGCGAAGGGCCGCGAAGGGCTTAGCATGGGGGGGGGTATATATAGGCAAGACAATAATGGCGTAGTAATGGCAGTGGGCGATGACTAGGATCGAAAATGGCGATGTATTCAACAAGCTAAAAATAAACCAGGTCTATAACCTGACCGCGCGTTGCTTTGAGAGCGTTTCCGCAACCCGAATATTTCACTCCTTATTCAGCCGCAAAGGCCAATGACAACATGGACTTCACCCAACGATTCCACCGTTACGCAGGGATTTCAGGGTCTATTCGTAGTGATTTGTCTTCCCGAATTCTTAATAGACTTGGATTTGGCTTTCTCCTTCCTTCATCTTTCCGCATGCAGAACGATGCGGCTGCTTGAAATGCCCCAGGGTCTAACTATGGCCGGACCCATAATTAATGACATAGTGACGTCCCGAAAAAATCATTTAGAAGGTGGTTTTGTCAAAGCCGATTTAGAGACTTAATTAGTCAGACGGCACCGTTAGCCCAACCGGTTGCAGGCAATGAATGTTGATATTAGTGTTATTTTCATGTGTCCCATGAATGAGAAATGCTGTCTGAGATTGCTCTTTTAATTTAGGTTAATACAATACAGAGTCCCTGCACTACATTGTGAGGTACAATGTTGCACAATGTTGCACCCGTGTCTGTGGTAAATCAGGTAGACGCGGGAAAGTCTTTGTAGAAATCTATTCCATGGTGTAAACGTGTGTCTTTAATTTAAATGACTGATGCGACGGCTCTCTGCGACTCTTACCATTGTTCAGACATACTGAATTAAAAGAATTACCAATTTTTTTTTGCTTTAGCTTCAAAATTCATAGCGATTGTGATAAATCTCAGTATAATGACCAAAATGACGTTGTATTAATCAGGTCCATTCGGCTTTCTAGTAATAGAAACACCGGTACTGTATAATTAAGCAAACGAGTGTCTTCGTTACACTTTCTTTTCCTGGTGCAGCTTTAATTATTTCAAGCATGTCCGGCCAGTGTGCTGCTAGACATACGCCATTATACTTATATGCATTTGTGCATTATTTATGCGCCCGGACGAGGTTCAGCATGTCTGGTTCAGCACACTCTGGAAGCAACAGCGACAGTGTACAAAAATGTACCAGCTTCTTTGAGTTTCCGGTCATTCCAGGGGAAAATTCTCAGCTTAACCCCCATTCAGGCTATGGTTGGGTAACATCCCCTGCTTCTGAACTACTGATTACCATCTCTGACTATTTTCTACTTCAAGCGGCTGTACTAACTAGAACAACAATAATTCCTTCCGGTACCTCGGTATTTCATCAGCGTTAGTAGTGCGTCATCGAATTCAGTCATAGAATCAGCGCAACGGCTACTCGCTGCACTAGAAACATGTAACCTACATGTAGACCACCGCTGTAATATGTACATACATGAGTGCGTGCGTACTCGTCGAGCCAGATTGCCACTGGCGTATCCGCAGGTCATCGGTTGGTAGACCAACAAATGCATGAATCAGCATAAAATGGTCATGACTCTGGCAACTGAGCAGCAGCAACAACAACAACACCCGGCTGGCTGGTCGAATTTCGTCCTGTTCTGTCCTGTCCTTTCGTACCATGTGTATGTGCGTTCGTTCTGCGGTCGGTTGTGTTGGACATCGCTGTCATCCGTCGCTTTAGTAGCGCGGTATCGGGCCCGGCTATAATCTATACGTGCCCAGCCAATTCGGATCTATCCATCTTTGGTCTTCTCAGGGTGCTGACACGTTTGACGTGAGCCCAACGAAACTCAACGATGCGGCCCAGGTCTCAGTCCGGCCCCGTCCAAAACTACAGACATGAGCAAAGAACTGCTTAGTTAAGCAAAGGTTTCCTTCGTTCTCCCTTGCGGGCCTGCACTTTTTATCGGTTTTAGTTAGAGGAAAAAATCAGTGACAGAGGGACCGGCTGTTGAGGGACGGAGCTGCATGGTTATCGATGAGTCGAAGACTATCTTATGGTGGCAGTCAATAAAATCTGATTTCTCCATCTGCACCAGAGCCGCTGTATCAATATGAATTGTTGATGAATCGCCAGCGAGTCTTGGGGCTAGAGGAAAATTTAACGGAGCCCAAATGTAGATTTATGAGTCGTTTGCTTGAGTATTCGAGGTTTAGATTCAAGGCAATAGGCGAACGAGGGTGGTACATGAGGAGATCCGCAGTGTGCATTGGAGTGCTTCAGTCAGTGTTTATTTAATGCTAGGATAATTATACGTAGAATACAAAATTGGCTTGAAGTTCTATAACCTAGATCTTTATTGGTGCCGAAGGGCGCATATCTCGAAGCACTTCCACATGAGGCCGGAAAAACGAAAGGACTTTGATTTGGCTCAGCAATAAATTCTTCATGCCCATGTGTCAGTATTATATAATAAAGCAGCCGTTTGAGCTTGTTTGTGCCGCGAGATGTTCACGACACCATCTGTAGGACATGTAGATGTAGTAATATAGTTCTATCTAAATTGTTTTGCTATATCACTGGCTATTCAGCAATAACGACTTTTGACGAATTCGTAACAGCTCCTCGTTCATATCGTTTATTTGCCGACTGATACGGACGGAAAAAGACCAGGAACAAAGTCTACCGGATTATCGACTGCATGAGCGCCGAATTTAAAATTGCGTCACCAGCCTCCGCGGCGAACAAAGCGGCGGCTTCGTCTGGCTTGTCGGCAGACAGAAATAGCTGTGCTTTGTACGTAACGCCCGTACATTCAACCTGCACTCTAGTTCCTGCTACTGCCTCTCTACCGATGGCCCTACGGTCTTTGGACGTCCGCCCACTGGTGACCCGGTCGGTTGAAGGCCGGAGGTTTTCAGCAGGCTCCAACCTCACGTACGCATCTCGTCCTCGGCTCCCGGACGTCTTCTACACACATACCCACACCCGAACGGTTCAGACGCAGTGGCTACTAATGTAGTGTATAGCGTACATTGTCACACTGCATGAAATGAAAAAACGGGTGAGGCGTACAGGATGTATCTAGGTAGGGCTATTCGTCGACGATGACTAGGCAAGGGTGGGAGTCTAGTAGCACGGTCTAGTAACCGTCTGGCCGTTGAAGCTCGAAACAAGAGTCAGTGCACGCCGCCATAACCACGGAACGGTGGCGTAAAACGTCGACTGCACAGAAGAAGTGGATGAGATTGCACTGGGATTGGTGTGTTAGCCTGTCGTCAGGTCAAATAATCGACGAAATATTAATGCTCAATTACTGTAGATCAAAGAACGTCAGACACATGTGGATAGTAGTCATATTTTGCTACATGCTAAATAATAATAGTACAAGGTCATTTTGAAGTACAAAACGCAAACGCTTTTATTCTATCTTGTAGCGTCAAACGTATATGTGGGTCACAACTACATAGCGGTAGCTGAAAAAACTAAATCGGCTAATTGTGCTCTGCTAAATTATATATCTAGATATTATAACTAAAGGAATTCAAATAGACGACCTTCAGTCTGTTGATCGCACAATTACTGTGCATCTATCACGCCGACTTGCCAAAGTGGTAGCAAAAAATGCTAGAGGGGACACAGCCAGCTACGTATCGCATATTTACCGGTTCTCATGTGCGAAGTGATTGCCATCGTCTCAAAGTTATCTGACGACAACGGCCACCTCACCTTAGCCGTTTTTAACTGCTTTAGTACACATCAGATTCATCTAGCTTGAAGTTCGCACAAGCCTGTATTTTCCATGATTCAACGACCGACGCCCAGAGTTTTCGCCGGCCGGGATAGCTGTTTTGTAACAAATTCGCCGGTCGCAGTAACGAAAAGATCGATCCATTCACCCAACCTCTCCAGGCTGGGCATCGACGAACGAGGACAAATGACTCTTGCCTTGAACGCCGACAATGACACTGTCGTCTTTAGAAGCGTTTGCTTCTTCCTGTCGATAGCCTGCGCCTAGACCTTGACCTTCGTCGACCGAAGGTCGGTCTCGTACGCCTTATGCCTTCTTGTGCAAGCAGAGCACAGCAGAAGATCACCCAAACAAGTCTTCCCCTTGGCTAAGCCGTTCCCGACAATGGATAACATGTTCCGAGCATCCTTCGTAATAGGCATCCTCAATATCTCTGGCGATCATTAGTGCGTTCTCCAATTCGTCCAGAAGTACCGCCGCAATGATTTTCGAGTGCTTTCGTTGATACTTCACTGGCTACGACGTGCCGCTTGAAAAGGGAATAGCTGATATATCACAAAACGAAAATGTTGTAAAGCCGCAGTGATGCGCGTAACTATCGGACGCTCAACTATTGCTCGCAAAAAAAAGGGCATGAAACTGGAAGAAAGGGCATGAGTGCATTTTCTCAAGGGGCAATTGCGGCAGGTAAAAGTTAATGAGGAAGCAGCATCCATGAGTTCGAACAGGATTGGATACACAGCGAAATAATTGAGCTGGGGTGAACGAGAACGGATAACGCGACGGCTACCACCGAATAGTCGGCAGAATTCACCCGGCTCATAGATATTCACTAGATCGATATAGCCATTTGTACAAATACGTTGAGAATGCGTTGTATTCTATTGTACTTGTATGTAACTATGTATAACTCACGTAGTGGACGCAATAGGTTCGGGCGACGGACCCTTTTTACAATCAAAGGCCGAGAACTGTTCCCAAGGTTAGTGCGAATATGACCACCTGAATCTCTTCATCTTTTCCTATGCAAGAAATCATTTGAACAGCTCGATTATCTGCCGCATTACCATATGTTTATCTCAGATCAGACCAGAACAACTATACTATCACCAGCTATAAGCCACCCGTCTACTCCTTCGTCACGGGTCGGACAGCAGCACGAGAAACGCTTTTGGCTACGCTGTGTCCTGTCACATTCCATACAACTGCCATAGAGGGGGAATTCCTTTTCACCTTCCATAAACTCTTCGAATAGCGTTCCCTTCGCTCTTTTTAGCTAAAGGCATTTCTTACTTTCGATTTTACTATGCGTATACATCTGCTTCGGGAGCTCGGACTGTAAAACGTGCGTTCTTCTGCGCCCGTTACGCAGATGCATGACTACACACATTTCGGACGTTATCTTCTATGGCGCTCAGGTGGCTTTACGGCCATGTTGGTGTCTGAGCCAGGTCGCGACTGGGATCGCCTCCGATCAAATTATAATAACACTAATAATAGAATTAGAAAAATCGCCATCTCACAGCTAATCTCTCTGCGCGTGCGCTGACGGAGAAAAGGACGACGAGAGAGATTATGTTAGATTTTGTTGGGAAATTGCTCGTTCGGCTATGTCTGTGGTGTTATCTAGATACAATCGAATTTCAGATTGGTACCGACGAATGCTTTGTCGAGGTCAGTAATGGCCGTCTCATAACGGGGCCCCATACTCGTCGATTGTCTACTTTTGTCCTAAATTTTTCCACCGCTCAGGCAAATCGAGGATACTCCAGATACTGCGCTTACCTGAAAGCGAGAAGAATAGAAACAATGATAAATAGCGAACGAGCAGTCTGATGATGTTCAAACAGAGCATCTTGCGAAGTACTCACGTTTTCGAAGCTTCGCACAGGTAATAATGTATTGATGTACCATATTTATCAGGTGATTATTAGGCTGTTTGTACTTTGGAGTTGGGGTTTTGGCTCGTTGTTACTCTCATTTTGCGCAATCGCTGCATCATCGTCATGTGTTCCTGAGCGTGCGAAACGAAGATGAATAATAGCACTAATAAAAAAGCATCTCAGCAATTCCCGGATCTGATTTCTTCATTTGTGCATTGCATGTTCGTAATTAACGCTCCACATAAAGTGATTACTTGGAAAATGTCGCGGACCATTACTACAACGTTACCTAAAATCAATGATCGGCAGTCACTTGACACCGTCTCTGGCCTAGGATGATCGGTCGTTCAACATCACAAATCCCGCTTTTGTTGAATCCGTCAACTTCATCGGTACGTTACTGTGCCCCCCGACGACCATTATCTCGCGCTTGCGCAAGCTGCCTAAATGACTAAGACATCAATGAAGCCTAATGAAGGCCCCCGGCGGCAAGCTATCAGGTAGCCGTGTGGCAATGGCGGATCTTTGCCAAGAGTTTCCTTCCCTCTGCAGCAATCTCTGATTTGAATAGTTACAGTGCCCTACTCATCGAGACGGGACCTGCACCGACTACTGCTCGATCGTAAGAGTGTACCACTGCCGAGCCTTGGGGTCGGCGTCTCATCCGAGTGCGAGTTCTTCCGATGCAGAGAAAAATCTCTTATTTGCTGAAGCTCTATGGCCAAAAATAGTGGCTTTTTTGAAGATAGCAAAAGTCAGTTGGAAAAAATTCGTTGCATCATCATGTCGAAACAGAGATGCCTTTTTGGAGCGATTTTTACGGATACTGAGGGAACCACGGAAGAGCAAATTTATAACCAAAGTTTGCATTTTTGACTGATCAGCCTTTAACAAGGATAACGCTTTTAGCAGTCAAGAAATCGTTCCTCGAAGAACCCTGATGGCCACCACACACAGTGGACATCTGATGCGTCGACTTAAGTCGCATAAATAAAAATGCCTGTTTTTAATCACACCATACTGCGTGCTGGTTCATTATTGACGTTTCAATTTTCGGCAAAGCCTTCAACGTCATGGTAGGTGAACACCTTTGGGACAAACGCCATCGCAAAACAACCCGTTAGTTAGTGTTATCAAATACTGATACAACGATTACAGAATCGAAATGGGGAAAAAGGAAAGACATCGTCTGTTCCGTGACTCGGAAGTGTCTCTTGACGGCCATATTTATTCATCACTCTGCCAACAGACTTCTCGTTGAAGTCGAAGCACGAAAACGATTCGAATTTCCATTACGAGTGAAGAAGCATGACGCCGTCATCACAGCCATTGCGCACTCTCACTTCGCGTTCCGTAACATTGATTTGTTTTTCCTTCGAGTTTTGATTCGTTTTGTTCAGAACAGCGTAGACGGTTTAGTCGTCGCGAACTCACAGATAGGCAGGCGTACTTCGCTTTGCTGCGGTCCAAAGCTGCAGTGCACACGGCCGACGACGAACGAGCCGTTGTACGAGAAACTGGGGAAGGTTTCTCAAGTTGAAACGTCGATCTAAACGCCAACATGGATTTCTCATGCACACGCGGATTCGAAAATGGCCAGGTGAAAGTGCGACGAAACCATATGCTCGTTTGGATATCCGCTCGGGGTGCCCGTCCCATTGGGGCGCGCGCAGAATCTTGTTGACATCGCCGAGCCGAGCATAGTAAATGTCCAAATACATGACACGCCTATCGTGTCGACAGACTTTGTTCCGACACAGTCTGAGACGTTTTGACAGCCATAACACATCTGACCTTCGCCGGAAGGTTATCGAGTTGGAGCGCGCGTCATCACCAGTAGTGCGTAAGAACAATGATGAGTAACAAGTGTATTCTATAGAATTCATCGCTAGCTACCGCGTATTACTATGGCTCCAGTAGCAGGCAGACCGTTCTATTCGCGGCATTCATTTAACTCCACCGCGTAAACTATTCACCTGATACTTTACAATTCACTTAAAAACAGTGAATGGTGAAACGCGCTTATTTCGCCGACGCTCGTACATACAGTTCAGTCGATCGGGTTCAGACGAACGAAGATCACGTGTTAGTTACACGACAACCTGCATACGGCAGCTTAACAGAGTCGAGCTTGTCAACGAACGTTGGGTGTATTCGTACATAATGTATCTTACATATTGTCTACCGAAATATATCGCTTCGCGTCCATTCGCAGCTCGATGCATGTCTACGTTCTTCGTTAGACGCTTCGGTCGGCGTAGGATATTAGTTTAGAGCATGTTGAAATGTTCACTCTGCCAGCAATCGATGCCGATTGTAGAATATGTGTAAAGCGTATGTATACAAGCTACGATTACCATCGTCGCTGTGCGCAACTAGAACCGAAGACGCGGTCTGGTCGACTCGAACGTACGGACGCGTCGGTGGCCCAGTCAAATGAACGTCCGCGTTCAACGTCAAAATGAGCACCAGTTGATGAACAGTACTTAGTGACTGAGCTGGACCACGCAGTCGGTGATGACGCAAATGAAGCCGTGGCTTCAGAGGCGGCTAACGCCAAAAAGTACTGGTTTTTCCACATTTTTGGATGATTCAGCGACATTTTCGGGAGGGCCATTATCTGTGGTACGAAGCGTGTACAGGCGGCCGTTTTTGTTTTTATATTGTAGCCATGTACACGCGCGTGCATGCGCAAACACTCGAAACACACCGACGAAGTCCGCGCAAGTCATCTTTGACGAAGTTCGGCTGCGTCAAGTAGTGCCTTACCAAAGTGCCAAGAAGCCTTCTGAATAAACGTCTTGATCGTAGTGGTTTGACCATCAACAGCTAATGCCACTGCTGATATTTGACAGAAACCGAAACACGCACACAAGGGAAAAAAGATTCTAGGCCATACACTTATGGCCTTGTCGTCTCGTAATATTTTTCCGGACGATTGAGCTGATTGTCGTACACCTGTCCGAGGGTAAATCACTCGACGGGAGTTTCTTTGACTTTCTAATGGAGAAATAAAATAAACAAATAGGTGACAATGAGACAGCTAAACGTCGATCTGCATTTTCAATGCGCTCGAGGCATCAGCAGCAAAAACCCACCAGTAATATATCTAACCTACTAGTCTACCATCCCTAGGGAGAGATAGTTGTAGGTACATCTGGCCTAGCCACAGCCTTAGCCGAGTCGTGTTTACGTTCCGAGATGTTTCCGTAGCGTTTTCTAAAGATCATTCAGCAATGCGTCTTCTTTTTAGGTCCATATTTTTCCTGGCTGTCACCGCGCTGTCTTCTATGTCACTCAATGCTCGCGTAAGACTTCGTAGTGTCCGTGTTTGTGTACATGGCGAGGCTAACTGAAGTCTTTGCCGGACAAATCCCTCTTCTTTGTTCTGATGACCCTATTCGTTGAGTTCGTCACCACGACGGCGGCGGCTCGGGTCGGCAGCTCGGGTCGGCGGCGCATTGGGTCGTCGTTATCCGCTACAACGGCTGAGTGGTAGACATCAACTACCCACGGCGTCGCCCTGCCGTGACCACCGATGGACGTGAATCTCACATATTTATTCGCGCCCAGCATTGGCGTCCACGACTGTTTAGCATTGTCTTCATGCTGTGATGTTGAGACAACAGGGCGTGAGGGTGCCGGACAATTGCACAATGCTACGGGCGATGGTGATTTCGAAGTCGAAACGCCACATATCCCTACGCCAGCGCTATGCTGGCGAGCGTCGCTTCTAGATGTCCTAGTACTGCCGTTTCGCTCGCGAGACGTTGAGCCTTCCGCTGGGGTTGAACTGAGGAAAATGTGATGATAACATGACTTTTCAATCTACATAAATGGCCCGCATGAGAGACCCTCTGGTCGTCCATCTCAAGACCTGAATCGAATGCGCCGCTCAATTTGTGCCATAGAAAAGATAATGGTCGCGACGAAATTTCCCTCACGGGAGCAGCGTTTCGCTGAATGGCTTAGCCAAACGGAGCCGATGCAAAGTGCTATTGGCAAACAGATTGCGTCACGTCGAGAGAAATAACACGATAGATTCCCTTTTCGTCACCTGCAAAGATTTAGCTGTAGAGAGAATATGTTTATGTAAACAGTTCGAAAATCTGATTCGCGACGCATCTTTTTTGCTAATCTTTTCGTTCAATCACTTCATAGCCGTTCGAATGTGCTACAGCTGTGCAGGGCGTTGCGTATCAGGCGACCGAGAGCTTTAAGTCGGAATACAACGAACGAAAACACGGGGTATTGTCTCGTATTTTTCCTCACAATCGCCAGTAGTGTCATGACACTTTCAGACAGCCACACAAGATGCTGAGTCGTTATTAAAAGAACTCATATGACAAACGTTGAGTATACGATGACCTCTTCAGGGGAAGATGGTACAACACAGCAAGCTTTCATCCTGAATAATGCTCAAATCGCAGGAGAGCTGATTCGACCTGCAAACCTGTCCACTCAGGTCTTGTCCTGAGTCCACTAGGACCTGTCTATTCGACAAGTAATTTACATTGATGGTGATGATGGCAAAATAACTACGTAACTTCCAATACAACAAAGAAATAGTCTAACAGATCTAACAGACAAAAACAGATCAAGCTTCTTTAGAAGTCCCCTCTAGGGTGACACGTGTAGTTCGAAAATATAAACTGCCCACAGAGAGCACCTTAGAGACAGCAGAAGCGAAAGTCGAAAGAGCGTGGCAATATATATATATATATATATATATATATATTAACAGAATGTTTCAAGAAATTTTGAGAAAAAATATTAGAATATAGAATTTCGTAAGGGAGCAATACAATAGCTTAAACATAGAGGCTTCGGTGGACAATCACAAAAATCTACCAGACTGGCAGACAGCGAGAATAGTCAATGTAGAATTGAAAGACTAGAGAATAAATCAACGGGACGTCAATCGTGTTACGTCGTATAGTCAAATTCAGCGAGGAACACAAAACTCTCCCTCACGTCATTCTACCGAATGATAACGTCGTACGGCTCGACCAGATACGCCTTTACGGAACAATAAAAAGTTGGTGTTCAATTGTATGAAATCTATTTCAATTGGCAATGATAAGCTTAACTCGGTTTTGTGGGCGAATCTACCATAATTGTAAACCTGATAATATAGAACAATGAAACGAGAACGAGACCGTTTAAAAAAATAACAACGACTCATAACAACCGATGGGGTTCATTGCGCAGCCAAGCGAACCTATATACGGTGTACGATGGAAAAACAGGCTATGTCATTCTCAAATGAATGCATTTGCAATGAAGATCTCTTAAACGACTAATCGTTTTGTTCAGATCGAAGATTTATGTGGAGCATTATCACATTCGTACATAGAGTAGCTCATTGGAGCCTTTCTGATAGAGACAACGGAGCTGGCCGTTATCGTTTGAGTGTGGAGACAGAAAGATGGTGGCCTAGTAGACACTTGTCAACTCAAATAATCGACGACAAATGATCAGCGGCCATAACTTACGCGCAACATACCACTAACGAGCGATGTCTTGCTGATATACTTTCTACGAGTTCTTTAAAAATATTCGCAAAAAGTATGGTTGAGCTTAGCCTTTGTGGAAAGTGATTACAATGCATTTACGAAGTAGAACGTTATCGACTTAGCATTCACTTTTTTCTTCTTGCTGGCGACAACGCTAGCCAAGCTGACCTTGATATAGGAATAAATTTTCTAACCTGATGTAACAACCGGTCCTTAGCCCGTTTGCCGCTCTGCCCATAACGCAGATACCTGGCCAAACAGGCGCCTGTCACTTTCAGTCGTCCACAATTACAACTAACATGACCTTAGACTTACGTAGATGACCATGAACAATGAAGTAGATGACTATGCTACTCGTACTTCGCATGCCTTCAAAGGGAAAGGGTTAAACGTACAGGTCTAACAACGCGTGGTATTCGAAAATAGTGGCCTTTTGTCACTGTACGGGTACTTGGCAAGAATATCTACGAGTTCTGTTGACTTCACATTATCGATGCGTAGCTGAAACTAACGCGTACACTGTGTTCTGGTTACGTAGACGGCATCTGAAGTCTACTAACGCCTTCTCTTTTTAACGGGTAGAGGAAAAACCTAAAGATATAGGTCTCATAAGATGGTCGTTAGGTCCTCAACCACGAGACCTTCACGCATTAACTTTGTTCCCAGATCGTTTCTCACACCTATTATTTCACGTCTAGCGAACAATCTGCGCGCTCTGAGTGACCGAAGACGCTTACTTGAACAGTGTGTTTGAGGTCCTTTGAAAATATTTTGGAT
>MNPL01026392.1:1846-19135 GCA_002081605.1 Tropilaelaps mercedesae
AAGACAAAAACTTAATGGCAGATATCCCACTGACTGGCTGGAACTTTCTCTAATGATTATGACTGCACTATCTCACTGCTGCGAACGCGTTAGCCATGAAGTAATTACTGTGGCTACTGTAAATCGCTTGAGCGAAACAGAACTCCTGCTTCGTGTTAGTCGGATCGAGGGCGAATTTCTGCTTTGTGGATTGTTGCCCATAGTCTTCATGTATTGTTGCTTAATGCAGATTCGTTCATTTGCGAGAACGTAACAGAACGGGGTCGAAGGTTCCCGGTGCGTCTAACAGTTGACTGGTTAACGCCGACATAGGCTAAAACCGGCATATCCGTGCAGCGCGGACGGAACTCCGTTGACTGGAAACATAACTCTAATTACTTCAACGAACGGAAAACACTGCGGCGTTTGCTTGCAAACGAGCGACGATGTTGGCAGGAACTCTCTCAAATATAGCCGTTCATTTATTAATTTCCAATCACTCTTAAAATATTGAACAACCAAATAACCAACGAATCAGCAAGTCACGTTTGATGGATGCATTCACCCATCATCCCACTGGAGAATAATTGCAGAGTCCAATTGTTCACAGGACAAAATGGCGTGCTATCGCGTCCCATTCGATACACAGCTGAGCGATGCAGCTAACGAATAATTCTAGCAAGTGTCAACCGCTCACGGCAAAATAGTTATAGAAATAGAACAGGGGAAAGGGGCAAACGCTATTTGAGCAGAATATTTTGTGGCGGAATGTGTGTACACGTGGCCATGTATCGAATACGAAGGAGAAAAACCGTACGCAGGAGGACATTGGCCGTTTGACCGATTCTTATATGGCGGATACAAACCGCTGTAATAGCTTTGTACGTGTTCGGTAGGGTGCGGTTGGTACGGACCGCTTAGTACACTAACGGCGTTAATAATCATTGTAACAGCTGCAAATGTAGACAATCGCTCGACGAACTGCATGGAATAAAGGCATTAGAACTTTAATGATGATAATGGTGACCTAAGGTAAAAACAAAAATAAAGCAGAATATCTTTTTTACTGAACAATCGTTTATTTTCTGATCTGTTTGATACCATTTTCAAGTTTTAGATGCCTATTGCACATTGCATTTCCAGAGAAACACTCTCAGTGGGCTGAAATACTGTGCCGTTCCGGATATTTTCATGTACCATTTGTATGTTAGGCGGACATCATAGAGATGTGGGTTACGCTGGGGTCCCAGTTGATCATTCTTCTCATAGGCTATATAAAAACTTGATTCCGTTAGCACAGGAAACCACGATGTCAAATATCCGGTGACAATAGCCAAAATGTAAGACAACGTGTCATTTGAGAATACATGTGCGATTCGCTATTAAATATCAAGGGTACGAGTGTTGCTACGAAGAACTTTGAGCATGTCTAACTGATGACTTCTCGTTTCAGATTGATGACGGGTGTACATTGCCGAGCGGGTTTCTCTGCCTAATTCATCTCATCGGACGCTGCAACCGGATCTAATGTGGACAAATCTTTTTCCTTCTCACCCTGTCGCGTGTACACACGAAGGATTTGAAAGCGTTTCACCGATAACATGCCATCGCATTCGGCCGGCGCCGATAGACAGGCCTTTGGCTAGTCTTCGTCAGAAATTCCTAATGAGAAAAGAAAGCTACATCTAACTAGCAAATACTGGAGTCGACGACGCGTCGAAGGAATCGTCCACGCAATTTTGCAATTTACTGAACTGCTACAGTTGCTAACGTGAACGCCACCTAGAACGATGTAGCAGTGGTGCCGAGAACTTCCATTTAAACTAATGACTAGTAAATCAGAACGCTGAACCTAATAAATTCTCATTCCAACCCTAATCAGTCCAAATCCCTGTCCAGATTAACCCTAATTTTGAGTAACTTTTGTTCTTGTCGTAATTAATTATAATCCTTTCCGAAACCGAATTGATATTACCCTTAGCCCGCTTTAAACCTAAATTTAACTAGACCTCCTCCTAGAAATCATTATAAATTTTTATTAATCCTAGACAAAATTCGTCTTGACCGCATCAATTCGAATTCTAATTAACCCTAATACTATTCGCTATTAACCCTAATTCCTCTGATAAGACGACACTAACAAGCCAACGTACCGTTGCCGCTTATATCAACTCTGTTGTTAACCTATCAAATAAACGCACAAGCTTCTGCTGTTTACTGCTTAATATGTGGCCAATTATTTACTATGCACGTTTCTCTGACTAGTTCATAGGCTCTGTATGTAGCTTTAAGCCATATGGCAAACACGCCCTGATGAGAAAAGGGCCTTGCGGCGAAGTGGACTTTTATGAATGTAGTTTGTGTTAATATCTCCGACACTAACATACCTGGCTTCTGCCAAGCGGAAAATGCACTCCTCCATAATATAATCCCGACTTGATTACTTCTTTTTCTCGAGCCTCAGCTTTGGCTACGAACGTCATAACTTTCCGTCATACCCTGACAGCGTTGTTAACCTGTCACAGATACAGGCCTGTCGAGGGGTAACGCGTCTCCCGTTTGTGTACGTGTGCATATATACTATGAACGGTGTCACATTATTTTATTCCTATGTTATGAAAACAACAACCAAGCAATTGCATTGTGGTGCTGGTGGTGTCTTTGTTGTTCTTCACTGTGCTCCGCTGTCGTCGGCGACCTATCGAAACGATACCGATTTGAAGTTGATGATGTCGCCGCCAACAGTGCCGGAATGCTCATGAGCTCCGGTTCGAGTCCCGCTGCAATCAACGTCCCCTTCGTCATGTCTCTAAGCGGAGCTCTCGAGGCGCTCAGCAAAGCCACCGGTCTTGTGGCCGCAAGCGGCACCGCTTCTGCCCCCTCACCCAGTGCGAGCTCAGGTAGAGCCAGGTATCCCATTATTTTTTCTAGCGAGAAAACCCCAGAGCTCTCTCTAAGGCCTAACCGGGGTTACATACTGTACTTCGATGATACTTCTGTTGTAATTTTTCGTTGTGACCGTTCTGCTCACGATGGAACCGGCGATAACTTGCTAACAACGGCGATTCTCTTGTGCTTTTCCTTGGTTACCACTACCGTAGGCGATCGGCCCGCTTGCTCCATCTGCGGCAAGGACTTTTCTACGACATGGCATCTCCGTGTCCACATGCGAGGTCACACCAACGAACGACCCTACGGCTGCAGTGTCTGTGATAAGACATTTCTTCGTTCCGATCACCTGTGTCGACATATGAGAAACGTTCACAAAGTCAACCCTAACAGCAGTGAAGTCACCTGGCTCATGGAGGCAATGGAGGACCAGGAACGAGATCGTGTCGCTCTGAAATGAGCCTATGAGGCCACGGACGAAGGACTACACCAACGGATTCCTCTCCCAGATAAAGTTCGCCTTCGGCCACAGCCTTCCGCACCGACGCTGAAGGAGCAGCGAGGTCTACATACGATTCCAGTCGTCAACGTTGCTCGTACCGCCATGTCACGTACTCTCATCTTGTGGTGATTCTACAGATGATGCTAGTCGGGTCATTTTTATAGATTAAACGCCCTAACGCGTCTCGCGAGTTGCGAGAGACTTTCCGACAGAGTAACGCCGAACGGGCGTTTGCATTGGATATTGACGGGGTTTAAAAACAGTAATGAACGCTGGCTCATCCAGCGCGGACGGGCCACTTTGTCGGTGTTAGGGCCATCATGAAGTTTACCGTGTTTTCATAGATGTTATATTCGTAACGTCGGAGGGGTGAATGGCTGTGACGAGAACTTCGTGTTTCGGTGTTGCCTAGGATCGATGCCATTCAACCGGCGAGCGGAAGTCGCCGTTCCACGCTTTGTCACGGCGTCTTCTAGACCAAGTTTGTGCCCTTGTCTGGTACTCCTCAATCATGGTAATAGGGTTTAGAGGGAAGTCGCTTTTCTTAAACGAAGAGTCAACGTTAATTAATGTTTAACCCTAATCCGAGAGGGACTGTTAGGCCAGAGGTGCCATAGCGTGCAATTTTCGTCGACCATTGGCTAATCGAGTCGATAGTCTTCGTAACTGTGGCCAAAGAGAGGGATGCGAAAGAGAGGCTTGGCGATTGTTCACCAACACTTTCACCAATTAGCCAAGCATAGCAGTTATATTAAATTTTAGTAAAGATAAAAGCGACGCTTAGCGATTTATTGTGTACAGAATTGTGGACCTGCACGCAATATATGCTGGACCGAATCAGCGCCTTGGAAATGGTGCATAGCGATTTGCTTATCATACCTAGGCCGAACCTGAGGGTAGAGGATATTGTGCGATTATAGTTACGTGCGAGTAAAACACTAGCAGGGCTAGTTCGGTTAGAACTAACCTCGACCAGCTAGTTTGTCGTTGAGACTCATTGAGATCTTTTGACGAGTCCGAGAAGCTTTTGTTGCTTGTGTTTCGTTGGCTTTGCTGTCAGCTTCTCGTTTCCATCGTTTTGTAGTCAAGACTTGGTGTGGTAGATGCACCGCAACACAATGACGTTGCTGAACGAAATCACTGTAAATAGTGTTTTGAAGGTGGTATGACGGCCTCCGATGGTCGAGCTTAATTTGGGGCTGGTGCAGACAAATGAGAATTCCTCCTCGCTTATAAAATTATGCCGTAATGGAAATAAAATATGAGTGATGAGTTGTGTGTGAGATGAATTTCAGAAAAGGCAGAAAATTATTTTCATATGATTTACTACCAATATACTTAGTACTGAAAAATCACCCCAACAAACACACGTACTCTTGGGTTATTTGTTTTCCACCATTCTATATTGCACGTCTTCCGTGGGATACAGAGGTTCTGGATTGACTAGTTCTCATAGATATCCCATTGCCTTCTCGAGTTGGACGGACTGGCTGAAGTGCGTGGATAAATGCTGTAGAACATTTATCACAGCACAGCTTTATGCGTGTATGAAGCGACCTCCAGCAGCCACCTGAAACCTGCGGGACAACGCTTGTACATAGTCTAGTTAAAACGTGTCGGGTTGACATAATATAGAGACGTTATCTTATGCCCATGCTAAACATACAAATATGTAAGGCGTCAGTTTCGCCAGTATTACATGTGTACCAAATTTGTGGATAATTACTTATTCACTAGGTAATATTCTTTAATGGATTATAACACAGGATGAAAGCAAATAGGATTTGATGTAGGAAAAACGCGTGTACCAAATATAATAAATGGTATATATCTATATATATACAACATATATATTGTGAAATTAAGTTGTCATTGTTTTTATTGTACGCCCCGACATAATGCGAAACATTTTCGAACTTTTTATAGTATTCTATTCGTTTATTCTATCTGTTATTAACGTGCATGTTGAATGCCTCTGATTTAAAATGCAATGAAGGTCTGGTAACAAGTAATTTGCACTGCATTTCAATTTAGTTCAAGACTTCCTCATGTATTTGAGCAAACGATTTGCCACCATACTCAGGCACACTAGGGCCAAAATAATAATTCTATTGGCGTTCCGCCGAAGGCCATTCTAAATCCAAGTGTCATGTCGCCTATATGACGGATGGTTTTCACCAACTGCCGGCGGAGTTAATGGCCCGTAACAAATGCTACGGCTAACCTCTTCATATAAGTTTCAGCGTTTCATTACCTCAACCTGGGTAGATCGAATAAAAATGGGTTATACATTCAGTTTCCCATCACTTCAGAAGTCATAGAATCAGTGATAACGTGTAATCGTCTTTGGCGGTATTTACAAATATTTAGCCATGTGTAGAAAAAAGCAGAGTGAGATTTTCTCATGATCACGTTCTTTCAGGTGTTCAGTCGTTATGGATCTGTCTACCTTCATTTGACTCACCATTGTCTATTTGTCAACTGCGGCCGGGTCTTTTAGGCCATGGAGACCGCTTCCGGTGGCACCGAGAATTTTGCATGAAACTCTATAGCTACTGTGGCAATAAGTCATCGCCGCGTTGGAGGCCGAGATTCGAAAATTGCCGATGACACGCAAACCAGCAGTCAACATACGCGGCCAACAAGCATGGAATCTTTCTAGGTTGTAGGAGGACGAACAAATAATAAAAAGTATGTGCCAAAACGGTGATTGCGCGAAGACAAGTTGGCGGTTGCTAGAGAATAGACGGAGAAACGCAACCGAAAACTCAATGCTTTGCTCTGTCTTTTGCAACGTTGTCCTTCGCAGGTAGTCAATTGGACACGCTATGGCCCTGGTCCGCCGGGCACACGCATGTACAGAGGTTGCTGCCCAGGACGAGAGACCAGTCCATGCCCTTTGAACAGCCCTGTCGAGGTTATCCTGTCGGTTCGGCTAACGGTGATCTGGTAAAAGACGATCCGGGATGCAATACTGGCAGCAGCATCGATAATGACGACTTACTCCGGGAGTACATTAATGACGAAGCGGCAAGGATCACTGTGCCAGTCGGCGGCAATACCCGCCGACCCGACACGCGAAGAGTTCGCCGCGGTAAAACTTGTCCTCAGTGTCTGAGGGTGTTCTCGTCACGGCTGGATATGACTCGACATTTGAGGGTGCACACGCGGGAGCGACCGTACAAGTGTGACCTCTGCGCGTACGAATCCGCACAGAAGGGCAACCTTCAACGGCATATGAGGACTCAGCATTAGCCCGCACCGACCATCTTTTTAGTAAAGTCAATTAAATATTTCGCGGTGCGCCGCTCGACCTTATGAGCTTGATGGCAGCGGGCCGCCGCGAACGCCTGCCCCTTCGGAAGCTGGAAAAGTGGTCGAAGCGTGTCAGGTTTATTTTATACTTAGCATGAGTGTTACTGATGAGAATAAAGATGTCAGCGGCTAAAAGACGAAACGCTCGTTTCCGTGGACTGTTTTGAACGCCTTCAACCTTGAAAATCTGCGAGCAACGTTGGCTCATTAAATTAGGTTGCAGATTCTTGTTACAAAGGCTAGTCCAAATTATCGCAACGAGTTCCACGAGAAAATCGATATGTTCCGCGCGTACGAACGAAACATCGAATTCCCGGCAAAAATAACATAATTCCATTGCTTAGTGGCGCACCTCCCTGAGCGTGTATAGATTCAAATGTATATAAAGGGCACGAACAGGTTGCCGTGCGGGTGTACCTGGCTAATGAACAGAGTCAAGGATACCTTTTGTCCAGAGCGGAGTATCACAGACGTAAAGCTTATGGGGATTTTATGATTTCTCTGCACGTCTCAGTACTCCGCAACTGTGCGGGGCTTATTTTACTTGCCCCTGTAGCGGTCATGTTGATCGTACAGTAAATATTGCCATTTAAGCGTACCTTCAGCTGTTTTACAATGTACTTTACGACTGCAACATCCGGAGTGCTGAGCTATATACGTGCGAGTATATATGATGGCGGTGCGATGAGTAAAGGTGCGCGCAAAATGCTGCGTCGTGGCTCTGATTTCACTTAGTACACGTTCAGTGATAAAAGTTGCGAAACTTGAGTGTGAAGTGATATTCATTTCACGTCAAGGGCAGTTTGCTTTTTAGTGTTTGTTAGATTAATTTCTAGTTGTTTTCAAAGCACTGCACATTCGAAGTTTCAGTTACGTATAATGCTAAACTGCAAACGACGATCAACAGATCTTGTGTGATGTTATGCCGTAGCATACGAATAAAGTGTTAAAAATTAAGTTAGTGTGCAGATATTCTATTCGTTTCTTGTTGTTACATAGGACCTTCATAAATACACCAGGCCTATATATATATATATATATATATATATTTCGGGAATACAAGTTGCGCATATGTTTAAGAATGTTACCATTGTACACTAAGAAGAAAATGTTTACAATAAAATGCACTACGTTACATTTATTGGCATTTGCATTTCTTACATTTATTATCTATGTTGTCCGGGAAACTTTTCACAAGCAAATCCATCTGTCGCAAACTATTCATGCTCAACCTTCACACGTTTACACCATTTAATGCGTTGATCCATTAAGCACTACGTTATAATTCCCTCTAATCCATGAAGTTTTCTTTCAGGTGAATACTCAACGCCTTACACTCTCGATGCGGTGTACTTAGAGAACCGATTTCTTGACCATTCCGTTTGAAAGGGGAGGATTTGCGTCGCAACGCTATGAGAAATTAATTAGGCGTTATCTCTAGCTTGTCATAAATAAATCATATCTGAGAAAAGTGCATGTAGTCATTTCCTTGTGTTAAACCTAAAGACAGATGTGGCTTGTGATGAAAGCGTAACACTCGCAAGCTCTTTTCCTCCATCGCCTTGGAACTAATTCTGCAACACACTTTAGTTTTGCATTGTGAGTCTGACGGTTTCCTTTCGTGTACACTGAACAGGGGTGAGCTAACAAAATAGCTTTTTTTCTTTGCACAACTAACCGTATAATACTGATACTAATCGAAATTATAATCATGGTATTATATTATTGTTTTGACTTATGGCTAATCATAATTTCACAAATCTTCTCTATCTTAATCTCGGGAATGCTTCTCTCGTTCTTTCAGGCATCCTTTATTACTTCCAAAATATAAAAAATGTACCATGGCAATTCCTATGACTCTTCCATTGCATCTTCCCCTACCACCAAACAAAAAACGAGATACATCCCTTTTGATGATGTGTCCCTGTTTCAGGTGGTGGCAACGCCTGCATCGACGTTGACGTCTGGTCCAGTTCGTCGTTCGATCTGGGCCCGTTGGGACCATCTGGCTACGGCGAGACGGGTGGCGGCACCCTTGGCTCAATTGCCCCGCTAACGGCTTCGCTCAGTGCCGGCCAGCAACTGGACGACCGAACCTGTCCGGTGTGCTACAAACGGCTGTCGAAAGCCGCCCACGTTCGCCGTCATATGCTCATTCACACACAGGAGCGGCCCTTCGCATGCCCCTACTGCGAGCACCGCTCCTCGCTCAAGTACAACATGGATACACACATCAGTCTACGACATTCGCACGAACAGCAACAAGCGGGAAAAGCACAGGCTGTGACATCGGCGTCGCTCGACCACCATCACCACCACCATCTGTCGAGTATACTTCGGCGGTAGGAAAATTTTCCGCCGTCGAAGTCTCGAAAGGACGAACAGGCTGCAGTTTTCTGATGTCGTCAACTCGCAAGACGAACGACGTGGGTCAACTCGTACCAATTCCGACCGATCAACGCAAATCATTGAAAGGAACTTCCCGGAAGCGAGATGATGGTGTAGGCGGGGTCCAACTTGGTACGCGTGTCGGCAAAGGAGAACGTTTCCGTGCTGCATTACAATTGTGTTGATAAATATGCGCACCCAAGTATCTCAAGGGTTGGCTTTTGCTGCTAAACGCAGTGGGATGGTAAACAGAGCCAGTTAGGAAACTCTTTGTACAGCGTAAGTGAGAGGCCTACGCGGCTAGAAAAGACTTGCCGATACAATTAACTGAGGTGGATGAAAGGGTCTGCGCATCCTGATCCGTTTATCACCTTCCGAGTGGTTCCGGTTCCCGAGCCTTTGATAAATGCTCGAGAGAATCACATTCGGGACGGAATGTGGTCGCTTAAGCAGCTGCAGGGCCAGTCGTAGGCGTCGAAAGCACAAAGTCGTTCAGTATTCGAGAAAAGCGTTACAGAGACCACATAGTTTCCCTAAATCTCAGTACATGCTCTTTTATGGCCATATCTCGGGCATAACGGCGTGAAGAAGCCCTCAAATGAAAAATAATGACCGGTCATCGGGACTGAAGCTCAGTGAAACCGTTCTTAGCGCCAACGGTGGTAGCCGCGCCAACACTAGTAAAATCCATGTATCCGGCAACGTGATCTGTAGGACGTAGCAAACACGAATTTCTACATAGATGAAGTCACACACACACATACACAAATACACAGATAACTTCAATCATGAGCTATTGAGGGGAATCCGTTGACGCCAATTTTATGCGGCGGTTACCGAGGTGGCTATCCTCTATCATCTGTCAGGGAGGGGGGCCGCGCCTTTTAGGCGCTGATCTACTACAATTTGATTACATTCGGTCAGTTGTAGCATTAAAGATGATGCAAAACATGATGAATATGAAAGGCTGTGTTCGTTGCAGTATTGCTGCTTAATTTTATCACAATGATTGTCGCCCGAACCGGACCATCCGCCATTTTGCACGCTGCCAGTCATCGTTCCATGAACGAGTATGAGTATGATACCGTTAACGTTGAGTGACATTTCGCGCAACAACTCGTCAAAGACGACGTATCCGTTTTGTCATTGTTACGTCGTATGCCTATCCATATACATATACAAATCTATACATAACACGTATGTTTATTAGTCGATGAAATATGTGCGAGATGGTTCTCACTGTGGATCGAATGCAAGATGTATCACTAGTGAATGGATTTTCCGTTGTAATAGGATTCGAATGATGGTCAGAAAGCATGTTATGTTGCAAATAAGCCTAGTTACGATGCACACTGTGTTTTTTTTTGCTCTTTTCGCTAGGCTTGGTTGAACATGACAGCCGGTCGGCTTGAACAACGTTACAATTTTACAAATTATAGTATTTCGACATCACACGCGGAGCTGAGCCTCTTGTGATGGTAGCAGCAGACAGACAAATGGAACAACAATCGACACTGAACCCTTTACCGTACAATCGACAAGCATCGAGCCGCTCTGGCGAAGGATTGTTCGGTGTATCTGAGATATTTTTTGATGGCCCGACAGGAGCCATAATTATCCAATATTTAAATATATCCTTTCCTCTCCGGTACCATCGTTAGGGTGACAACACATTTAGAACGTGGTGAATACGTATCGTTTACGTGTCAAAGCGAATTTTACCATATTTGGGTTCGTCAACTACCTAGAGTCGAGGCTGACTGGAAGTCCCGTCTTTCCGAATGCCGCTTGGCCTTTTTCTCACCGGCACAGTTCTCATGTTCTAGCGTATGCTAACTGTCGCCATTTTCTGGTTCCTTACCGTGCCTACACGTCACCTGTCTAAAGGTGTTAAGCAGATGACGTATCACCTACGCAGATAGATGTCACCCGATTTTTGAATCGCGCGAGGACGGTCCAGACTGTCGGTCTGCTGTAGCGCGTCTGACTGTGCGTCGGCCGGCGCCGGTCGATGGAACGCGGCTCCGTTCCAAGCAGATGGGTAAACAAACTTTAATAACAGTGAGAGCGGCTCAAGACACAACCTACGCCAATAGGAAGATGAATGCGTGGGCATAACGGCGCAGAGGGACCGAATATTTGGTATCATGACATTGGACGCCGAACCTACGACGACGCCTACACCGGCCTTTCCCAGTGGCAAAAGACAATGTAGAGAAGGCAAGAGCATGTTTGCGTAGCCCCGATTTGACGTCGGGTCGAGCTGTGCAATATTTGTACTTTATCATGACATTGTTCCCTTGTACATACAAATACATAGACATGCTTAGATAGATAGAACTGTAAAGGAGATCCACGGAAATAGATGAAGTGAAGCGTATTGGAGGAAGAAATGAATAAATCGGCGACATTCGCCGCGGTTTTACTGAGTTCGTCGGAAGCCGGTGTTGTATTCTCATAATCACGTTGTATTCAATCATTACGAATCTTCAATAAGTAAGTTCTTCCATGTACTGTATGTATATGCTATGGGCTATAACTTAGTAGCCAGATAAAGCGTTCTGATAAAGCCAGATAAAGCGTTCTGAACACATTGTCGATGATCCCATTTTTTTGTTATAGCCGGTACTTCATGGTTTCACCCTTTCGGGAATTCTTTCGAAACAGCTACATGCACAAGTTGAGGCTTTAGTAAGTAGCCAGTCATGTGAGGTCTTAATATTATCTGAGTTTGCAAATGTTCAAATTATACAAATATTCAGTAAACAAAATGGCATATATTGTAAGGACCGTGCATTATTATTATTATTAGTACGATAGTATTCATAATGTATTTTTTCACGGAAAAGTATGTAAAACGCTATTTCATGTACTAAGCGATCTTATGTCCTTTCAGACTTCGTACCGGCCTTCGAAAACAGCGACGTAAAAAGCGAAAGTACTGTCGAACTATCTAATCGTATCGTAATCTTGTCTGTTAGTCAATATTTGCAACACGGCTCTCATGAAGGCAATTCAGAGAATAAGAATACTTTTTAATTGTAGAGTGTTCCGAACTATCACGGACTCCAACCTTAACAAGCCTGTTACACGAGCCTAATGCTTAGCAAAGATTGCTTGATGGACAGAGGACCGCGTCAGTTCATTAATGGTAATATAGTTCAACGAATAACTCTCTATATATATATTGCAAGAGTGTCATCGATAACATTTAACGACAATTGAATAAAAAAAATAATTAGGAATAATTGTTCTTTCCGATCATTTTACACCATAACTCCGACACGTTAGATGATTTTGCAGGGATATTGGTAACTTACATGGGTATTTTGGATGCTGATCTAATCGAAAATACACGCCGAAATGCGACTCTCATCAAGTGATTTCTTTTATTTTTTTGCTTGCTATAGGTCATGACACAGCTTCAGGCGGCGATTATTGGTACCCTGGTCCGCCACCTAGGTTAACACTCGATGCGTTGTCCTTCGACACAAACATCACCTCAGTGCCATTAACGCCGTTGAGCGCGCCGCTGCCGGCCACCGGCAAGTCCTGTCCATATTGTGGCAAACTTTTTCGCAAGGTATGACTACATGGCGTTACGGTACGATGGTTGTTACGGTCTTAAGACAGTCGCATTGTAGGAACCCAGCTGTCATGACAAGCACGCGCGCACCTCAGTTAAGAGACGGACCGTGACGGGGATCAGTATCTGTGACGGAGTAAACTGACGAAATTTGGCGATTTCGTTAATTTACAACTTCGATATTTTTCAAAGGCATAGTAGCGTATTTAGATGTCTCGATATATAGGTCTGGATACTTCTATAATCAATATATATATCTATGATTGGCCATGTTTGTTTTCGATTGTAACCATTCTGTCAAGATGGATGACATGCGCCAATTTTGCAGGCCAATGCAAGCGTATTGAATATCTTTTAAGCACCAATGAAAACAGTTCGCTTGATTGTTCTTTTCCAATTCTATTACTGCATTCGATAACGTTGTTCTCGAGTGCACCAGTGATCACTGGACAATTAGCTGACATTTGGGTTGTAAAAAATTACAAAAACAGCTACCAACGCTCCATCGCAAGGCCTTGAAGTACAGTGGTTACTTGACATGGGTGTGGCATGCGGCACTCTTTTGATGGCATTCTCATATGCCATTCACATACATGTCCACCAATTACGGCTAAAAATAGTCGGGCACTGTTATAACATTTGTAAAATCCGCCAAAAACAATATCAATATTATTAAACGGTTTAACAGACATCAGTGCTATCCTCCCAGACGACGTAGTTACATAGGGTTTATACTAAAGCAAACGAAAAAGTGAAATATCCCGGCCATAATGTTTTATCACGCTTCCCACACCCGTTAATGTCTTCAGCGCGGACTATACAGCTTCAGAACATTTTTTGTTGTTGTATCGATTAAATCAAATACACAAGTGCAACAATACAGGTCCACCCTCACTGAACTCAGTGACATTGCCGTCGACAATCACAGCCGTAATGATGCCGTAATAATCTACCGTTTGTCGTTGACGTCCACAGAAAGCCGAGCTGACGAGACACATCCGCTCGCATACACAAGAGCGGCCATTCGCGTGTCCCCATTGTCCGCACCGGGCCACCTTCAAATGCAACCTCATGACCCACATACGAATACAACATCATCTGCTCGACGGCGTAACGAGATCGTACGGCGCCGCACGAGATGCGACGTTATACCAGCGGCCGTCGGTCGGCGAAGACAAGTCAATAGGCAAATTGATTTAAATCGTCGAACGCTTCGCGAAATGTACGCACTGAGCTGTGAAATTTTTCTGTGTTTCGCTGTGTTGGCGAACGGCCATTCCATGGGGGGCTTCGCGACGTCGGTGGAGCTCGTGGAAGCTATGGCGAGAGAATGCGAGTAATTTGCTGTACAGCGATGTGGCTATAGAAAGAGCTATTCCAGACAGCTCGATACACGCGGTTAATGTTGAAATGAGTTGAGATAATATGGGGGTAAAGCAGTTATCTAGTTGGCATTTGTACATAACCTGCTTCGCAATTGTAGATCAGACCTGAACTAGTGTAGATAGTTGAAGAAAGTATTCTTAGATGATGAACGAAACAGTCGCACTCAAAGCAAGTCTAAGGCTATCGATGAAGTACTGGTGCTGTAGCTAGCTTTCTATCAGTATAGATGTAGGTTTAACTGATTGCTTTAACGAAATGTCAATATATATATATATATATATATATATAATTCGCAGTGAAATTTCTTAATTCGGTTTAAGTGGCTGTAAGTATAAATAGCTTTGAATTATATTCAATTTTAAGTCCCAATAGTATACACACATTTGTTAGGATGTATATACACATAAACATTTTGATGAGATTAACCGATCAGCTAATTTTCTGTCGGCGACTACCGAGTTACATATTCATTATAGTGTAATGATACACATACTCCTTGCTGCTAGTACTGTGTTTGAGATGCTTGAAAAAGCGATATTGTATACTTGTATAGAAAATTGAGGGTGCTAAGTTAAGAGTAGCTAAAAAATGGTCGTCAAATGGATGGATGTGATAAGTTCAAGCTAATAAAATACAAATAAACCGCAAAACGGTTATGTCTAAAGAAATCTGAACATCTTGATTTATTCTGAAATATAAGTGCATATATAATTAATAATAATAATAATAATAATAATAATAATAATAATAATAATATATCTATCTTTATTTTTAGTACTATTTTACTATCTTTATTATTAATTTTGCTATGAAACTTAGCGTTAGATAGTTGAATTAGCACGATGTTCGGCTTAAACTAAAAACTTCCTTTACTTTCAGAACTCATCACCCTGTGCCATATCCGTCTTCTTAGAACATGGCGAGAATGAAAAGAAACTCGCTTCTAATGCAAACATCGGACAGATCTTAAATATGTATATGTATTGCATATGTAAATAAAGTTTTTGCAACTTGACAGAGTCTTCATCGAGTGCTGGTGTTTCCTGACCATAGAGAATACACCGAGCAGGAGCACCTCAGAACGTTCTGTCGAGTATTGCCCCGCGCACGTGCGCTGTTAACTAGAGGAAAGGTCATCAGTAATTAAAAGTCATTAAAATAACTAAATAAGACGGTAGAGAAATAGGGAATGGAGGAAGAATAGCAGAGAGACAGAAAGGTTTCGAATAAAAGCAAATGCTGCCGGTGATAGTTAAACGTGAAGAACGCGGATTTAAGTCCCAGAAACGGTCATGTACAACTCGTAATCTGCGAGTTGACACGAACGTTTCTAAGCAAGCCACTTGAATTGACCCAAAAAGCGCGAAAAACCTTTCAGCGCCGTTTTTTAATCCCATTCTTCGTTTCCTACCTCACATTACTGACACACAAAGCCGGTTGAATGCATGCGACCTTCACGTGACATCACTTGTGACGCTCGCAAAACGTTCAAATAAAAGGGAGGTCGAGAGAGGGAAGGCAATGTTTCGAAGGTCACTCTCAACTCATTTCTTATTCGCAGCGGAACCCGCCGTCGAAGAGACCGTCAATGTAACAACGAGTGCCATCGTGGCGGGCAATGTTACCACAGCCATCGTTACCGACCACAGTCAGAGTCACAGCGCCAGCCGGGTCACCGCCGTTCGCCTGCCTATCCCCGAAGACCCGCCGGTGACGTCCTCGTTCGAGGTGACCACGTTCGAAGCATCGGCCATGGGCGCGGCGCGACTCGGCTCTGAGGCGCTCCTGCCCCTCGAGCAAATGGAGCAAATCGCTCAGATCGAGGAGGTCGAGGTGATTGAGGAGGAGCCGGCTGACGGGGGCAGCATCGTCATCGAGGAGGCGGACGGTAGCATTGTCGAAGAGGCCGAATCGATCGTCGTGGGCGAAGCGGTAGTTGAAGGCGATGGCCTGTCGATGGAGCAGCTAGGCACGACGGGCCACATCCTAGACAAACATACTTGCCCCATCTGTTTAAAAAGGTAGGCGATTTTGGGATGATAGGCTATGGTACGGTGAAATCGTGGTGGGGGTCCAGCGCCGCATCACAACAATGAGCTAGCTGATCGTGTGCAGGGGCAGGTGCAGATGCTCGATGACAGACGATTTGTGCATTTTCGTATTTGAACTACGTCGCTTTCACCTACGGGGTTGAACTAACAGTTAAACCCACGATCGCTTTCAAGGTTCGGCGCGGGTGGCGCATATTCTGTTCGTCGCCATTTAACGATGGTTCACCACAAGGAGCGTCCCTTCCCATGCCCCCATTGTCCTTACCGAGCGCTCCAGCGGACGGATATCCTCCGGCACCTCAGACTCAAGCACAGCAGCATGCTCCAACATGACCTCCAGGAGCAACATACCGCTCAAACGACAACCAAGCGAAAGAAGAATCGAACTAGTTCGTGATAGTCCTTTTTCCCCCAGGCAATAAGTGTATTCTTAGCTAGATATATATACACACACGCGCATATACCTATTATACATGCATATCCTACTTCACCCGGGAGGTACTGGAACCACGAAAAGACACTTGACGACGGATATTACAGATCCGAAACGCAACGAAACAATATCAGACCGGTGAAATTATACAGGTTAAAAAGCAACAGGGAGCCATTTATATTCCCTGGTGCATCTATATATATATATATATATATCTTGTTTTAAAAAAGACTGCGCCACCGTATATGTATTCTACCAAACGAGTCATTTGTGTAAACCTTTGCACCGACGATGGTGCTGTTCAAGGGGTGGCAAAGAGGAGAATATAATATACAAAATCGTTGTTTCCGTGTTCCCACCCTGCCTGACTGGGGTAGGCTTAATCGACGATCATGCATTATCAGTAAGACTACTGGAGCACTATCGGATCCCGGCTTTACCTCTGGCTACTGAGGGCGCCGTTGATGGCCCTTTATATATGCGGAGTGGACCGAAAGTATACGTTCCTGGCCAGAGGCAATTAGATGCCGAATCTGGTAGATAACAATCGTGTGTTGTGCATTGTTCGTAGTGCGTTATCGATTGTTTGAAGTCGTTTAACATACAATCGTCGTGGTGACAAAATTTAAGGCAAAGCAAAGAGAATACGGAGTCTACGCTTCGCACAACGTTAGACGGAGCAACCATTTGAATCTATCCTAGTAACATCTTTATATATATATATACCCTTATATATATATATATATATATATATATATAT
>MNPL01026393.1:1349-21776 GCA_002081605.1 Tropilaelaps mercedesae
CCGTTCCCCTATCCGCCACCTGGGGACGCGCTCGGTAGGGGTCCAGTTCCCCCCCGAGGACCTAATGTGCTGCTCCTCTTACAATCTTCCAGTTATGAGCCATGTTTTTGGGAAAAACTCAGTCAGTTGGTAATGATTTTTAGTCAAAATACGTGATTCATGTTCGCGGGAAATATCTGGAGGCACGATCGAGCGATCTCTAGACAGTAGAGGTTCAAGCCCAGTCACTGGCTTATGGCAGCAAGGCGCTTTGTGAAATGGATGCAAGGTGACAAATCTGTCGCGTTTCAACAGCTTTGTTCATATTTTTTTTACCGGTTCTCTGTCGTATAGAGCTGGATTGCATAATCAGTTCTACATAACATATCTGTGTTTTTCAATCTTTCGTGGAATGGCTCCATTGGCTCCCCAATGTTAGCAAAAATATCAACTACTGAGGATTATTTTTTATTAAATCTTGGAGCATGTCCTGCAACAACAAGAACCAGAATGAAGCGATTACATTATTTTAAAAGCACAGCGGTAGTAATCGAGTGGGAAGCTATATATCACATACAAACATGAATGCCTAATGGAAGTAGTGATGCGGATAGGATTAGGGAGAGGTGTCAAGGATATGACACGCCAAAAATACGTAACCTTAAAAAGGACACAAAATGGAGAGAGAAATATTACACTAAACATGGCAGCGATTTCTAAAATACCTGAAATCAAGCAGAATTAAATTTCGAAGAGAGTAGACTCGAAAACTAACATAATTAATCCATTACCTGAAAATACAATCCGCCGCAAGAGAAAAAAAGGGTTCGACTATACATGTAAACGCGCTTATCTGAACGACTGTATCTATATCTTTTAAGGCTGACCATGAGTCAATATTTAACGTAACTGGTAGCAGCTCTTGCATTACTTCGTAAGATGGACCCCATATAAGTGTAAGTGTGCACCGGCGGGGATCGAACCCGTGCACCAACGTGTCTCTTCCGGTCGTAAGACGCGTACGAACGACTGTATCTATCAGCGTATTTCTTAACTCGAGTGGACCATCAAGTTGCTTCCTAATGATGTAACGTACTCTTTGCTCTTCTCTTATAGGTATCTCCTGCGATTGTATGTATCAGAGTTTAACGGGTCAATTGGATCGTAGTGACTCGTGCTACTAGCAGAGATAATGAATGAGGTTGCAGTGCTGGGCTGAATATTTAGGCCGCTGAGATGACTCTACAGTTGGTTGACGGGACATTTTTTTTACTCTATTAGTGAACGGGTGGCACTAAAAAATGGTAAAAAGCTAGGGTACATTAAACGAACTCGGCTCACTCTGTTCTCGTCAAACTTTGGATCGCGACTCAGTTTGAGCCGCGGAAATCGATGATCGACTCGTGAGTGGTTCATTGCGGAGTACTAAGATCAGAAATGACCAGAGACTTTTGAGAAGACACTGCTGAGCCGAGCATATTTGGCAAACTCGCTCGATCTAACTAGTTCATTGTCTCCTCACCGTGGCTTTGATGACGAATAACAAATTTCCCCGGTCGCGGGCGCTTTGCATCGCGATCCTCTTGTATCTGAAAAATGCATTCACCTATTTCTGTTCTGAAAGGCTGGCCTGGGCATCCTGAAAAGTAAGAATATTGCGTCTTACCTGGTTGGGATAATTTAGAGCTATCTCAACCATAGGGAACTAAAGATTAAAATGACCTCGGGTGTTCCACGGGGGTTTAACCCTGGAGCTGCTGCATTGGAATTTCGCGAATGACATGGTTCTCCGTATAAGACAATTCCACAGACTTGCTTGGCCGTTGTCGTCACGGCTAACGACGCTGCCACAATTGAATTGCGCACCTTGAATGCGGTCACCCTATAGATGCAAATTCATGGCTTGGAATTGGTGCCTGCAAAGAGCAAGGCTAAAGTGCATGTGAGCCGTAAATGGTGTCCACTAATTGACCTGATCCTCGGGGCAGCCCAAAAAATCAACACGATATCTGGGTGTTCACCTAGACCCTAACGGGTACACTGCAGCTCAACATAGCATTGGAAGAGACTAGGAGGCTGCCGCGCATATCGGCGAGATTCAGCCGAATATTAAGGAACCAGGGGAAAGCAAACGCATACTATGTCGGTAGTCGAATCAATCATGCTTTTCGGCGCTTATGTCTGACTAAAACTACTGGGAAACAAACGCGATACATGGAGGGACGATTGGGACACCACTTAGACTGGCTAGCAAAGAGCCAGAATGGAGCAGAGTTTTCAGCATGGAAAACTGGCTGGAAGAAAAAGGCACCTTGACATTTTCAATCGCACAAATCGTCCCAGGCTATAGCAACGTCAGAGAATATCTGCACAGATTTAACACAGTAAACACAGACGCGTGCGATCTGTGGTATGGGTCCAAGTACTCGTCGATACATGTACATGATGCATCAATGTTCAGAGCTTATCGATCATACCTGCTGGCAAAAAATATGACAGAATTTCTTCCTTAGTGTGAGCCCCACTTTACGCAGGAAAATACCGTTTCGTACCACGGTGTTAATAATCATTCCTTCATTGCAAAAAAATACAGCCGCTCAACAGGCGCACATTAAAAACAATTTATTTTTATAAGTGCTATTTGGACTGATGGAAGCCGATTGCATAGACCCTGACCACGTCTTCCCACTTTTTTCTAGCCGCGTTTGTGTCGTAAGTTTCCATAGATTCTTGGTTCTGACGCAAACCAGGGTGGCTTAGTACAATCCAAGATTCGGGTGGATTTAAAAGAGAACGCCGCGTCAAGTTAATCAGTGCGTCTGTAACTAAACGGTTGTAACTAAACTAAACCTGTAACTCCATATTGGTTCATTGGAGATTGACTCTAACTTGAATCAAGGCTGCTTACGGGAATCGAGCGCAACCTATCTAGCGACGACCGAAATTGCTTGCGATGATAAGTTGTGGCTGTGACGGGCGGACGCAATAATGAATTGTTACGCGTACCCGACAAAACGAGTACTGGACCACCGAGCCATTGCATTTTATAGAAGACGATGGATGCCTCTATATTTTAGAGAATCCGCGGCAACAAACAGCCTACTGCAAGCACCGTTTGGATTATCATTTTTATGGGTAATGGCTAACTCATTTCGCTTTCTTTGTCCAGCTGCTATTACATTTTTTAATATCAAATTTGTAAAATTGTTAGTATTTGAGACCTATGAGAACATTAGTATCATTTCGCAATTATTACCCCGCTCAGCTACAGCAGACAGAGCCATCGATCTCATGATGTCAATGAAGGGGTTGCGTGGTGCGTTTGAAACAGCTAAATTTCCTACCTAAAAAAGAAAGGTACCCTACGGTTGCTGTACGTGGTCATTTGCGAACGAACAGTCATTTGTACTGCGCGTGGCTCATTCGACCACATACCGGGTGATCGGGTCACTGTGAGCGATGCCTAACGGATTCTGTCTGTCTCGGCATGCGTGACGGAATGTTGAGACAAATTTAATTAGCGTAACCATCCAACCCCACTCGCGACAGATGATGATGGTTCTATGAGGATGATCTCGCAGCGGATTAGATCGAAGATTCGACGGAATTCTTGGTCGAACATCAAAAACAAAATGGAAGGAATACAATTTACGGAGCCGTTGTATACTTTTAGATGGTAAAGATGAATCAACTTCGTCAAAGCATGTCAGGCATTCTATGTTGCGATCACATTGAAGCCGGGCTGACCCTCATGAGCTACCGTGTGTACACACCGATGTTTCTTCAAGGCAGTTCTGGGATTTGGTGACAGAAGGTATTTTTAAAGTCAGCAAGCCGAGCACAAGAGCTACTCGCTCCTCCTCCTTCTGCGTACCGTGCCGGAGGAGCAAAAACCAAGTGAACAAAATAAATATGAGGAGGGCAGAGAGCTTAAAAGACTCAGCCTTATCCAAGGGAGGACGAGGCCTATCAGTTGAATTCGCCCCACTTTGCCTACTCTGTTCGCGACAAACTGAAGTGCATCTATGTCAACCTCTATCTATGGCCAAAGGTTCTGTAACTGACATGATAGTTTTGTTTGCTTTTGCTTCACTATTGCCAAAAGAGGATGGACTCGTTCTAGTAAAAAAGTTCGCGACTTTCCCACTGGAAGCAGCTGAAACTAACGATGGCCACGTTGTGTGCATAGACGTTATATTAGACAGATGCTAGATTAAAATTGCAATTGTGCATTTTTCAGTAACTGGACAGTTATCAGCAGTATATTCAAAAAAGCACCCACCCCTCTCTTGCTAAGCCGTGAAGCTTCATAGTAAAAGGATGACCGCCGGGAAGACGCGTAATTGAAATGCATTAAGCGGCGCAGATCGAATTAAATCACAAGAGAGGAAAACAATGCGCACCACAAATAAGCGCTTTGGATCTTCAACTTTCGTTAGTTCAAAATAGTGTTTTCCATAAAACGGTAATTTTACCTTTGCAGTACATTTTTTGTTGCCGTAAAATTTACTGCTCTAAGACCTTCATTCATATATTCATTCATATGATTCGTTCATGACTCATGTTTCCTCTGTTATCTCGGAAAAACGCTCAAACTACCGAAGAAGTATACATACACAAAAATTTGTCATTGGATTCTAAGCAATATGGTTTACTTGTTTTTTACACATCTAGTTGCGCTGTACGCGTATAGTATGCTTTCAAATAAAATAATAAACGAATAAGCAGGGCTAAATTACTAATCGAAAGATCCAAATCAGTCTAAAAAATACTGAAGCTAAGAGAAATTGAGGATGCGAAAAGAAATTCGCCTCAAGTGGACTATACGGAGGTTGTAATTAGCTTTGAGCATTGATGCCTTCCGCAGCGGTAAAATACATGAAAGTCTAATTTTTACCACAGCTTTTACCGCAGATTTCAGATCTATTTGACTTGCTGGGAAATTATACGTAAAAAGGATTTCTAAAGATGTAAAGTAATTTTAGAAATTATTGGTGCTAGAAAAAAATGTGTAAACGCAAAAAAGATTCTCGTTCAAGTGGGCTATATATATAGTAGACGGTGGTTGGTTCAAATTTTTACTCAGCGCGTTGATATTCTTTTTTCTGCAGTAAATTTGAAGTTAAACGCATGAAAATCTATGAAACACAATTTTTTGTTTGTAGAAGAATTGTACAAGTCTACTAGCACTTATTGGACACTTGTCGAACCTGAGTGACAAATAAGGCCAGAAAATTTGGAAATTTGAGATAGCTACTAGATAGTTATGAGCAGGGGCGCTTTTTTTCTATATACAATTTTCCGCTAGGCTCAACATAAAAAAGTGCAAAATTCCGAAAATTACGAGAAAATTGCTTCCTATAGGCTCCCATGTCGTTTACCGTAATTTACTACTGCGAAGAACATCTTCGCTCAACGATAAACAAATATGTGAACCAACGACTGTATACAATCCACTTGAATGCGAATCTTTTTCGTATTCAAATGTTTCTTCTAGCACCAGTAGTTTTTAATATGATCTGCATCATTCGATCAGTTTTTAATCCTTTGTGCTGATTTATCACAATATTTAATAGAATACTATAGCTACATAGTTAGCCATTTAAAAAAAGTATTGTCCAATATGGTCTGTTGACTGGGCATATTGCGTGTCGATCAATGCCGAATCCTTCATGGATGTGCACTCTTTTAGTAACTTGAACGCTTTCTGAGATAATCAACAAAATGCATATACTTAATGTTTCAGATTTAATGTTTGTACATATTTGCAATAAAGGGTACACTTTATTCCAAAGTGTTCTTGCAGTGATGTACTGTTTACTAAACACGCTAGATCTAAGATAATAAACGGATCATCTGTGAAACCATTGTCGGCAATTTTATATCACATATATCACATAGATTTTATATCACAAAGGCAATTTTCGTAACGTGAAGGACAATCAACCACGCACTGCCTGCTTGTATTCCTAACATAATTACTCTTCCAACTAATGAGAGTATCCCCGTTGATATGGTATACGTTGATTTCGAGTGCTTTTGAACTCATCTTGTTATCTTACCGTCGAAGTCCGCCAAGCCAAGTATATCCTGCACCAATTTTTGCAGTACTCCGAATACGCGAATAACATCAAGCTTATTGGGAATGTACAAAAAGGCAAAGACGATTTGGTACTGCAGAAGGTCGCCAATGACTTGATAAACTGATAGGGTGCTGCGCCTTTCTAACCGCGAGCATGATCTGTGGCATTTAGTATTCAAGATCAATTTTTTTTAGGGGTTTAGGTAAGCGCCTCATGCTCACGCGCCACTCAGGCAGAGAGTGGCTAGTACGGAGACTCACAAACCCGTTAAAGCTCCCATTCTCACCCATCCTCTCAAGCTTCGGAATGTTAATGACACCGCTTCGAGGAAGGGCGTAAACACCACACATCTAGCAGCCGTCGAGCTTGGTAGCTTGGTGCATTCGCGTGTGCCTTGCGACCGGAGGAGACACGTAGGTGCTCGGCTTCGAACCCGCCGTTTCACATTTACATTTATAGGGTCCGTCTCACGAAATAATGTAAAAGCGGTGCTGTGAACGTTAAATGTTGGCTGGTGGTCAGCCCTAAATATTAAAGTAAAGCAGCCGTCGACTGGACTGCCTTACTTCAGTCTATATTTTTTTAAAGCTGACCATCAACCAACATTTAACGTCCACGGTAGCAGTCTTTGCATTACTTCGTAAGACGGACCCCAATATAAATGTAAATGTGCACCGGCGGGGATCGAACCCGTGCACGTACGTGTCTCCTCCAGTCGCAAGACGCGTACGAATGCATCAAGCCACTGAGCTCGACGCTTTACTTCAGTCTATGGAGCAGCATTCGGCCCTCGCCCCTATGATAGCGCGAGAGCTCATCATCACCTGGTTGCTCTCCCTGACGTCCCTCTCTAAGGACCCCTTCGGACCCCTCTTCCCGGGAGGCTCCAGAAATTCCAGATCGGCATATTTAGCCCGCTTAGCCTTTTATAGTGCCGCCTTGCTTTTCACGATGGCGTTAAGCCGCCCTGTTCCGCCTCCCCAGGTTTACGGTAGAGTCATATATGGTCCAGCAGCTCTTTCACCGATTCTGGCCGAGGCAACCTCTTTTTAACGTCGTCTGCTTCCCCAATCTCACACATGACGCACCTAGGGTGTCATATTTCTCAATCTTCATCATATAGTTCGGAACTGTCCATGGCCCGTAAGGACTTAGGGTATCTCATAGGTCAATTTGCCACTGTTGTCCAGCCACCGCTTAAAATCCAGGATTAAAAACTTGGTCCAGGCGTCCTTCGTGCTCTTTGTAGGTTCCCTGCATGAATCCGCCACTTGTTGACAGTGGCATTTCTGGCCGCTGTCGGATTCGGCTAGTCGTCTAGCAAGCATGGGTTCCGCTTTCTGATCAGCAAGTCATGGCAAGCAAAGCATAGCATTATCTTGGCCAAGAAGAGTACCGCTTCGGTCGATACAGTGGTTTGTACGACCGGCTTAACTTGATCGTCTGCGTTCCCTATACCGACCTGACACAATCACGATTCGCCTTTGTCCCCAATGCCATGTCGCTCGATACGGACGCTCCGTACAGCGCAATTGACTACCTCATGGACGCCAGCAACATTCTGTTTCCATCGGTTGTTCCACTGACCCTGGGGTATTAGTCATGTCAGGCTCAGTGTTACCTACTAGACTACGTCGGCTACCATGTGTTTCACGTGGGCGCTGCCAGTAAGCTCAGTGTCGAGAATAACACCGAGGCACCTACTCGTTTTCTTCAGCGCGATGGGCTGCCCAGCCAATTCCAGCCGGAGCTTCCCCGTCTTCTTGCGGCCTGTTAGGAACAGGGCCTTGGTATTTTACAGAGCAAGTTGCAGACGGTTTTGAGCCATTCACGCCTTAACCTGCGCTAAAGTTTCATTGGCCCTGTCCTGTAGAGTACTCTGTTATTGGGCCGCTACCAAGACAGCGAGGTCTGCATAGGCGAGAGTTTTGACTGTCTCTAGCAACCTTTGAGTTTAAAACACCGTCATAAGCGGCTCCAGGTCTCAAAGACATTGCCCACCGTATCAAGCAGATATATCGGGCGGTAAGAAACGGGCTCCGTTCCTTACGGTTTCGAGATTAGAACTATCGACGCGCATTTTTATATTGCCGCATACCGGCCCCTTGCAAACAGCTTCTTGGTTAGAGTGACGAAGGCATTTGGCCACTGCTTGACTGGAAGCTTTACAGCGCCTGTAGGGAATTCCATCTGGACCTGGTGTTTTTCCGGGTGCCAGACATTGGGTCACCTTCGCGACTTTGCTACCCGTCGCCTCCAGAATGTCCCCGTCTACCTCGATTACTTCGTCACCCCTTCGCGTGTGTGTCGAAAGTAGTCGGCGGATTTCGGCGTCCAGGAGCTCGACGGTGGGCGAGGGACAGGCGAGTGCAGCTTCTCACTGACAGCAGCCCCCAAGAATCTGCGTTACCGGTATCGATGAGCTTTTTCCAACTTTGGTTTTTACATCGAAGGATACGGCGAAGGAGTTCCATCGTGGCGCTCTTGTACAGAGCTAACGGGACCTCCGGGTTTTCGTCGAATAAACACTCGTAGAATCGATCCACGCCGTATCTTCTTTGTAGCCGGTTTCGCTTTCTGTGGACTACCCCACGCGCCCGGATCTCGTTTCTCCGATTTTTTGGCCCACCAGTACTTCGATCTACGGTACGGTCTCGGGTACGTCCGAGAGCCTCCCTCGCACAAACGGACCTTAGGATCTGGGAGATTTTGGCTGCCGTGACCTTTCCAGCGGATAGATCCCGACAGCCTCGTCCAGTGCTCGCGTGAGCTTTAGCAAGTCAAGGTGGTGCATCTGCCGTCGTTTGCTCAATTGGTTGGTGGTAAGCGGAACATCTCGACCTGAAACGTTATGTGCCTGTGGTCGCTTAATGTCTCCTGCTTAGACATTTCCCAACGGTGCACTGTCCTGACCGCCGCATCTCCAACGATGGTAAGATTGAGGTACGACTTCTGCTCTCCCCTCACGAACGTCGGGGCACGTCCCTCGTTCAAATGAAACAAATCCTTTTACGCCGGCCGGTCCAGGAGTGCACGCCCCCGGCGGCATGGGCGACGACTGGTCCAAGCTTCCCGGCATGCGTTAGAGTCACCTGTGATAAGCATCCCCTTATTGACTGCTTTCAAAACTTCAAAAAAAAACAAAATTAGAACGTTCGGCATAAAGCAGCTAGCTGATACCTCAGCTTATTCCATCTCCACGGGCGTGGATGATTTCTCAACCACCTTCTTTCTCTTGCCCTCGCTGCGCCTGCGTTGTCGAATATTTTTGAGGGCCTTCCGGTAGGCCAAGCAGTGTGGGTTTCCGGTGTGATTTCCGGTCTCCCGGCACGTGAAGCATTAAGCCTTGCTTGCCCTGCATGCTGTCACCATATGGTCTTCCTTGCCGCAGTTGGAGCATGCTTTCTCCAGTGACTTTTCGACTGTACTGCCTTAACCCTTGGCAGCGGAAGTACCGAACGATTTCCAGCCAGCCTGTGAGGCGGCAAGTCTTGGTCTCTATCCGTATATTCCCCGCCGCTACTAATTGCTTGATGGTCGATCGAAGTGTTTTGGGAGCGGTCATTCGACCTGCACACCCGCTGACCGACCCCTGCTCCCTGCATCCTCAGCGGGCCCTAATAACGCGGTGCATAACCGGATTCCGCCTCTTCAGGATGGACGAGAGGCGTATTACCAACCTATCAACTCCCGTCATTCAAGATCTTCATCACGAGGGCGATCTGTTCTTTGTGATCAATCTCCCCCTTCGTTTCGAAGCATGTTATGAGAGTGGGGAGCTGCTGGCTTTCGTCTTTCATGCCTCGGGGCGCATTGTGCAGAATGCCTTAGTTATTTCTGTTTTCATGTTAATCTTTCGCGGGAGGTTCTAATATGTGGTTTTTCGATGTCATTGTCTCGGAACGTTTTGTAGGAATGTTTGAGTAACTTCTATAAGCGGTTCTCGGTGTCCTCGTCCGGGCGTTATGGTGTATTAGGTGACTTTTATGAATGGTTTTTGATGTTGTTTCGAGATATATTATAGATGTTCTGGTGATTTCTTTAGAAAGTTTTTCAAGACATTTCAGTTTTAGTGACTTCTATGTGTTGTTTTCAACATTCTTGGTGGGAGCATGCTGCGATAAGTGCTTGTGTGACTTCTAAATGGCAACTGAAGTCAGGGTTATTAAGATAAACTATTGTGCACGTTAATAAAACTCGTGCCACATTAAAACAGAGTTTGTTGAAGAATTGTTGTTTATTCTTGAGCTCCATAAGGAGATCTAAAATAAGACCGAACTAATGTTGCATGAAGTATCGAAACAAATTGAAAAACCACGTTTAAAACCCAATGTTGCCTGGCTTGCGCATTCCTTTAAAAGAATTTATATTGGCAACAAAAGACACAAAGCTCAGAAAAAAGCGTCTACATTTCAATACCAACTAGAACAAGGTGGTTGGAAGCGAGAGAGTCAGTAAGTGGCGGAATACTACCCTATTATCAAAATATATTTCATATACTTCATCCTCATTTATCGCTTGGAACAGCTGGCGACAAGGCGAAAAAAAAGACTCTCGCCAGCTTCAAGAACTGCTATGGGGCATATAACATGCGTTCCCTAAAACGTAGTGTATGATTGCTCTATTTCTATATGGAAAGCGATATTTCTAAAAAATTCGCTTTAATAGCAGTTGTGCTTAAATAGAGATATAGAATAAAGTTACAGGTATCGATTCGTTTTATTGCGTAGCTACCTATTTGACTCATACATTCTCCATTTCCACGGTTGCGATACATAAGCCAAAAGACAAAACTAGAACTGCAATGCGTATAAATGGCAAATCGAAAGTAATTCTATGATACTGTGGTTAAGCTGTTCAAGTCCTTCAATCGTAAACCGATGAAATATAGATTTGCAAATTTCATGCTGATTTTTACATAAAATATCGTAATCAGTAAAAGGTGGGTGTAAGAACAAGCAATGCAATCTAAGGGAAAATAAGCGAAGCCTTTGAGTGAAAATCATTTGAAAAAGCAAGAATTATAAAGAGTCGAAAAAAAGAGAAAAAAGCTGCGTGAACAAAAAGGTAAGAAGGTAAAAAAAGCTAACATGCACGTTTCTTTAATAGACGTCATACTTCCAGTGCTTAGACAAGGTCTTCTTAAATTAATGAATGACCAAAATAGTGGTGAAGATGGTTATTTACATACATTACGTTACATGCTGGTAGTAAATGTAACACTACATATTATGTTAAAAACGGTGTTGCCTTGAAAATTTCAACAAGGCGATTTTTACAGATTTCGAGTATCAGGGTGAAGTAATCATGATATGGGTCAGGCAGGTTATTCATTTAAATACCAATTACATTTGCCAATCGCTATTAACACGACTTAGTGTGTTAATGCAGTGCGGATCTATCCCGTCAATAAATCTTCATTGACTGGTACAAGTTCTTGTTGGCACCGGTTTTCCTGAAACCCATTCGTTCGAAACCCCGGGCGGCGAGACGATGGCCGTTATCCCGACTTGATGACCTTATTTATGACTATACAAAAAAAACTAGAAATTCTTCCGTGACAGTACCGTTGCTGTGACTATAGTTCAATCGTATACTAAACGCCGGCAGTTTCAGTCAGATCACACAGTCATCTCAGCCGAGCGCAGCTAACTGTGAAAATACTCTGTGCTTCAGCTTTTCAAAAAAAATAGCCTTTACCTGCAGGGAGTTCATCTATGTGATTGAGAATAATATGCGCATTCACATATCTCAATTATAAAATATTAAAGATTAATAAGTCTAGTTGACATAATTAAAAAGTAAACCCAATCTAACTAGTTGTTTCGAAAAAGATTACACGTTTCTTACCAATCAATTTAACGTTAGGGGTTGACAGGAAATCAAAGTTTTGTAGTCATATTCTATGTGCTGAATGAATTCTATGAGCTTTGTAAAGCTGGTAATGCTGAGGGCAAGACGCGCATTTACTGCCAACGTAGCTCGCATTAGCGCACTAAAGCAATAGTCCATCGATTCGGTAAAAAAGAAATAGTTACCTATTCAATCCTCATCTCAAGTGTAATTTAACTGTTTTGCAAGTGCTCAAAGACATGGTATTTACAGCTCCTAATTATTACTCTCTTGCCGCAATTCAAGCCTTACAAGTATTCGCGCACGATCAACGCGTTGTAAAAACCTTATTTGCAGTCTGGTAATGGCAAAAGTAGCAATTGTGCTTTTTTTTCTGCATGAACGATTACTCACTACGTTGCCTTACGTGTTAGTTTTTACATTAGATGGACGTGCAAGCGGTGATAAGGTTAAAGATGCTGGAAGACCAACAGCATCTTGTCCTCTATTAGTACTTTCCTGTTGGGCTTTTCATGAAAGTTTTCTTTTTTCATCTTTTTCCGGTTGTATCGTGATCGCTGCCCCGATCGGTGTCTGGAGTTTAAATAAAATTGTCGCGAAAATATTATCATAATAGCGATAGCAAAAGGCGCTTTTCTACGAACGAGTACCCACTAATATCTGTGAACACAATTCAGGCTTATATTCATAGATAATTGGTGTCGAAAAATATGTACGAGTTCTATTATTCTGCTATTTTTAATTTCAGCTTAAATCCAAGTGATGTGAAGGCAATAGATGTAATAGTCGGATACCTGAAGACATTAGTATCGGAGGTAAAAATCAAGAGGCATTGAACTTGTGCAGATGTTTAACCCTTTTAAACTTCCTAAACATTTTTCAGTAGTCGGATCAAATTAAAATTGTCAACAAGTGTTGCCTCTAATAAGTAGAACAAATCAGAGCTGGCAACTTTTATACCAAGTGTATATACATCAAGCGTAACAGGCTGTATATGCATCAAAAACCGCACAACGGATCATCAAACTAGTGGACTTTACTAAATTATTTTCCACAATACACCTCGAAACTGCATCTAAAACTGCATATAGAGAATACTAAACGATCTCAGGTAGCACACAAACATGCATATCGAACACCTCAGTAATAAATCATCAGAAAAATATACCCTTTCCCACATATTTCCTTAACATATACATTTCCCTAAAACATGAATTTCGAAAATCGATTGTAGGGTCCACGGCCCCCAAAATGTAAACGTGGAGACCGCACATAGAAATCACTAAACTATCGTTTACTGGCATTTCGAGACATTTAGCACTATACACTATAGCTTAACACTGCACACTTTAGCACTATATAGAGTTTTCAATGGATTACGCAACCTAACACAGCCTTATAGATATTAATCTTTAGTGTACAAAAGTAACGCAACTGTAGAAAAAAAGGTGTGCAGAACGTCGCGCAACTCTTAGGAGTTTATCAAAGAATTTACGTAACTCTGATTTCTCAATTTAAGCGTGAAAAAAGTAACGCAAATCATGTCTTGTGCAAGAAGTGACTCAACCCCAAATAAAATGTTAAGTGTGAATCTTTTTTGATAGAATACATTTTTGTGATACAGCGATTAAATTCCAATTTATAAAATTCTCAAATATTTTTTTACTGTAAATGCTCAAGGTTGTGTATCGTTTGCTTTGTCATGCGTGGACACGATTCATCATGTTCCGGAAATGATAATATCGTATATTTTACGGTATAGCCTTATACAATATTTTTGCAGAATGTATCTGCAGAAAGTGTGCATCTTTCCTTGACATTTTTTAATTTTTGCACAAAGCAAGGGTGATGTTACTTTAATGTATCTGGATAAAAAAACTGCATCCAGAAATCGCAGAGATGTTCCCTACAGCGCAGCGTCAACACTACTATCGAAAACCGAAATGGTGCATGATAATACAGCAGCAGGTTAAAAAACTAGACAATATATTAGAGAACAATATTCTTGTAACCTGTTTCTTTAAAAAATTCGAAGCGATGGAAACTAAGCTTGCGTTTTAGGGCCAAAATTATAACCGCAGTGATATTGTGTTTAATGGTGTGTAGCCTCAGGAGAAAGCGGCTGATGCTGAGCCGGGACCGGACATCATGGAGCTCTGTCATAAGTTAGGTAAATCAAGAAAAAGATAATACTGATGTGGAGCACCAGTTGCCAAGATAGATCCATAAGGATGATGAACTTGTTGTAGATTAGTCAGACGTTATTACTACACTTGTCTGCCGAGAAAAGAAACACCTTTCTAAGCAAAATAAGCTCAAAGCGATACCTATACCTCACTACATCTTAATTTATTAGCCTTTCTTTGATCATCCTTCTATGATCATCCAACCCATGCGAATGCAAGACATTTTAAGAAACCTCAAAGTACAGAAAAAATTAATAACGTTTAATCTGCAGACTGTGAGATACACCTTCGTTTGGATTACCTTTCACGATGGAAAAATTGCTGCTGACATGGAGAGCATATAGAAGTTCGTTCTTTTCGAAACTAGCTAAACCAAGTTGTCGATAATTAACCTCATCGTCATTTAGTGCTTATGTTCACTTGACATACGCTATCCATTCTAGTACAAATGAAGTAAAAACCTAATAAGATTAGTTCTGAGTGCATTTTGTCTGATGTAGCACACATTCATCTTCACACCGCTGTTTCCCTTACATAGGAAAATAGTGCGAAATCTTAGTTTTGTAAAAAAAATTACTAGTATTCATCCTATTTGATACGATCTAGCAAAATCTGTACTACGGTTGCACAAGCGCATCCCGCAAATAAGGTCATTAAAAAAGTCTTCCATTCTGTAAGGACGCTGTTCAGAAGAAGAGACGCTTGAAAAAATGTGTGTAATGTAGATTTGCGAGAGAATATTTCTGTGTTAATATACTTATATAACTTCTGCGAAGCCACGTTTCATTTTAATCCATGATAGCTCCTGTCTCACCAAAATGTGGTGTATGTTTTCTTCAATGGACGAAGGGTACAATCCTATCAAACTCCTGTATTTTTCCCACATGCCCACGTGTTTATTTTTATAGCAATTAATTTTATATTATATTTTGCGTTATATGCATATATATAATTTTTTTTATATTATATTTTGCTTATTAAACCAATACAACACAATTATTATTGTACCCTTCATAAGGCACCTCATTACTTCATTAAAATTTCAAATTTATTCTTATGAGCTCTTGTGTTAAATTAAACTTAAGCTATCTTGGAGAAAAATGATGGAAGGGTGTCAATGACCTCTTAATGACTGTACGTATGAGAAAAAAATACTTTATAAAGCTTACAATTCCCGACGTTTTGCGCTGTTATTTCATCCAGGGCTCAACTCTCATCGGTTCACGTTTCGAATCTTGCCAGATCCTCACGAGTAACTTTAAGATACAACTTGTTGTATCTTAGTATGTTAAAAACCATTCAGTCTAGTACGTCGATTTTCTTGTAGACTGGCACACTGAGACCATATCAAACATAATAACGATGCATGAGAAACCTTCAGCTTAACGCGACTCTCGCAGTTCCTCATGGACCAAGTGGCACAGACCACATCCACAACCGAGCAATTGCTCCGCTGCGCCACCGATAAATGGGCGTATGGCGTCGACAGTTGTTCGGCTGCAATTTTTTAAAGGCTTTCTATGACTTAAGCATTAGGGAATCTGAAGCCGCTGTCTCAGACTCGGGTAGTTTCCATGCATATGGCGGAAACTGTTGGAGTTAGTATGATGAAATTCTGGAATGGAACTCAAAAAGTATTTTTTAATACCTAAACTTCGAGCACTAATACAAGCACCAATGAAGCACAGGAAATGTCAAGCTCTGCCGAGTGATGGGTCGGATGAGCTAAAAATATCGGTATACACAGTCAATCCGAGATATTCCGCTTCTCTCACCCTGCCTTTGTTTTGCGGGATGGTACTTTTATTTGTCAGTGTACTCGACTCCCTCACAGGTCAACAGAACTGCCACTATTTTCTTACTCATGTCTCTGAAAAACTGATAAATAGTTTGCAGGATAGCTGTTTCTTCCACTGATCCCTGTTTCATTAGAGACCGGGTCCCTGGTTTTGAGCAACTGAAATTGCGCTCTCGCGTCGCAAACTGTTAAAAACAATTGTTAAAAACAACAAAAACAAACGCCACTAAATTGGATCAATGTTGCTTTGAATTAGGTCGACATAATCAGTCGTACTTTTGCATAATCAGTACGTATTTTTGCAAAAATGTGGAGATGCAAAAATTTAATAAATCTAGGATTCTATTACGATCAAATTGGACGTCAGAAGAACAAAATGCTTAATCCAGGAACATTCTTAATCATTATTTAAAAATAAACGAGTTATAAAGTACGTTGCTTTTGTCTAACTAACATATATACGCTTATAACATATAAGATATTATAACTTATAAAACCGAAATGAAGTGTTCGCCCTGCGTTTTGACGATTCGACATCTGGCCTAAATGGTGAAATCCGCACGTGAAGTAAAAGTTTTTGTCCTGTGCGATTCACTTTTAGCGAACGCACTTCTTCGCTATAACATCTGGTATGCTTTTCCACCGTTTTTCAACATGGAAGGAACGCAGTGCTAAACTAGGTAATAATAGTGCTCGCTATTACAGTAACTTTGCAATATCAGGGCCACGGCGTCTACTCAAGCGTGGATGTTAGTGTATATTGATGTTCTCGCACGTTACTAGTTGTTCTTGGTTTCACGTTGACCTGGAATAGAAATATAGCCCTTCAGAAAATAAACGATCTAAACATTTGATGAAATTTAGGTAGACGGTTACAAACTGGCGTGGCATTATGCCATTCTTTCACCAAATAGCACTAAATCTGAGTCGCATACCCTATCGTGCTAAATCTAATTGTATTTCAGATATTCATAAAACCAGTTATTCAGCATGGTTTTACCTGTGAGAAGAATTCATGAAAACAGGGCCTGTCTAAAGGACAAACTCATTATAATACCTGCTACTAAAGTGTAATACATAAAACGATTTATAAAACGATTGTAAAACAATACGGTTGGCATGAACTATCGAAAGAGCTAGTATTGGACTTGAAAATCTGGTTCCCTAACTTCAAAATTATGCAGCCTCTACTCACAGACGCAGTTTTCTTTGCGGAACCCAGTTAGGTTTTTTACTAAATCTGAAATTTTCCTAAACACAAATACAGTCTATTTGATACGCTTACATGATATTTTTAAAATTGCCACTAAATGCACTGTTTAATACAATTCATAACCGTCGAAGTTTAGAACCAGAATTGCAGAACGCGCGCAATGTTAGTATAGCCACCTTTACTTGTTTAAATGATTGTGGACCTTACAGTTACCAATTGAAATCAGTTAACTCTCGTATTAATCTATATTGCAAAAAATATTAGTTAATACATCCTACATTTAAATTTAGCTTGAATTAGTCACCACACCCTGCTTAAGTCAATTCAAATTTCCAATAATAAAAATGTTCGATTTTTCAGATTTTTGCCCGCGGAGTTTAGTAATAAATCTATCAGCGTGTTATATTGTTATTAAACAGAATCTTTCTACTTCTTTAAACTGTCAAAGCAGTGGTTCAACAACAGGTACGTGTTTTATATTTATTCCAATTCCTGAGAAATGTAAATCTAATTTTTTTTAAAAAATATTGACTTCATACGATAAAGTATGGAGGCACGTAGAATTACATTTTTAAATAGGGTTTATGTTATATGCTTTTTCATATCCAAATAACTATGTTGCAATCCTTGACATCAGTAGTATTCGTTGGGCTTAAATGCACGTTTGTGGATTCCGTCTTATGAGACTAAACAATCAACTGAGTTTCAAATCGAGTTGAGTTTGAAATCTGAAATTACCATTGCCAATGGGCCTACAACGTTAATAACTATATGAAAAAGCAACCAAATCTTTCTTTGTTCCACACTCGAAGCATGCACACTCAATCGATGAGAAAAAAATCGCCAAAACTGGTACACTTGCAAAATCGCAATTTATTTTCACAATTTACGGAAGTGAAACGTTTTATGGCTATGCTTACATAGTCTATAATATAAACCACATAATCTATAATCTCCACGTAATCTATAATAGTGAACCTCGATGTTTGAATGTTAAAGCTGTAGTATTTGTTGTAGAATAGTATTTGTTGATCTATTTTTAACACTTTTCACTTATTTAACTTATTATTTTTTTTTTTATTTAACATTTATTCACTTAACACGCTTCGTTTTGTACGCCGCGACCAGCATGACTTTTAGAACAAGCAGGCGAAGTGTGGTAACAAGATAAAGGTGCTATGGCTGCAGGGTCGGGAAAACGGTGGCTAGCGCCCTCTTACGCGCCTTATATCTGCAGTGATTTGAAACGAATCGTTCGTGAGGTGAAGAACCGTCTAGAAACAGGATTTACCACTAGAACGTTTTCCAGGTTCTTGGAAATCTTTACTAACGAGGTGGCTGGTCCGGATAAGGTACAAAACAAATGCATCAAGGGCGGTATGCTCTTAGTACTCATTTAAATTGTTTTGTTCAACGAATGCATCCCTACGTACATCGAAATCCGTACGCCGAAGTTACCACACTACCTCTCATAACACTTAAGTACATACAAGTCAATAACTGTACTTAAAAATTGCTCTCACGCATACATAATTAAGCAACCTTCCAGCGAATATTTGACAACATAGAAGTTGGAATACACACCTAGGGACCGTAGAGTTACTACTCTGCAATAAACACCTTACAGTACATACCGGAACATGGACATCAATATCCGTATGCATCTATTAATGAACAATTCTCCTCAGGTTATCTCAAAACATGGACACCAAAATCCATATTTTGTCATCACTAGGTAACCCTCTACAGTACGCGTCGAAATATAAACATCAAAAACCGAAACCCTTAAAACAGTGAAGTCGAAATTTCCATAACTGTTTAATAGGACACCTCAATGCATATACATCGAACATCTCAAGCATGTAGCACAGCTCAAGAAATACGAGTCGAAATTCGCACATAGAAGTCACCAAACCGCTTTCACCCTCTACACAACTTTCCTCAGGACATTTTGAAATATACACATCAAAATTTTCTCGCAGAAATTACCAGGTAAACCTTCACTGTCCACGTCGGAATATAGAAATCGAAATCTGTACGCTGAGACTGCCAAACAATCATCCTTAGAAAATATATATTAAAATCCGTATGCAAAAATCCGTAAAACAACTCCCCAAACATAGGAACCGAAATTTACACGCAGAAGCCGCCAAACTGCTTTTCTCAACATGCTTCGAAACCTGAACCTCACAGTATGTATGCAACAATCACTAAAAACCCTACAGTACAACTGAAAGAACATGGCCATGAAGATCTCACATCAAAGTACCATCCCCAGAACACCTCAAACCATGGACATCTTCCACACACAGAAAACATCAAACAGCATTTCACAATAAACATTCAAACATGGGCATCGAAATCCTCACACGAAGATAATCAAGCAGTCCTCCATCGCACACCTCAAAAGATGGACATTGAAATCTGCATGCGGAAAATCATCGAACAATTTTTCATTGCATACTTGAAACACGGACATCAAAATCTGCAAATGAACATTGCCAAACAACCCTCCACCGCATACTGAAAACATGGATATCAAAATCGGTAAGCAAGTATTGCCGAACAAGCGACACGCTCTAAATGACGTGCGCATACATCAAAACATATACATCAATAATCGCACACAAAAATCATCGAACAACCTTTCAAATAAAATCATGAGCTCTTTTGATAGAAGCCAAAAGAAGGCTGAGTTTTACAACAATTCCGTTTATATATTTGTTTGTGCAGTAATCACAGATTTTCGATGTATAGCTTGTATATTTATCAACATTACACTTGCTATATCATTATTATTACCGCAGTGTCGCCCATATAATGACAAAATGACAAAATCATCTGCAGAGAGCAGGTAATTTATGCTTTTTGGAAGAACTTGTTGTAGGTAGAGCATAAAAAATGGAATGGTAATGGCTTCAGGCATGTGCCTTGCGGAACTTTTGAGGAAGCGACCCAAGTTAGCAGAATATAATTTATCTGATAGAATGCCTTCGAGCAATCGAAGTAAATTAATTGAAATTTTTTCCTTCATTTACATGAGTTCCCGATCATTGTAATAGCTAAGTGAGCACTGATTTACTTGGGGTAAAACCGTGTTGAAGCCGCCTTATCAACCAAAATATGTACTTTAGCGTGAGCTTAAATGTGCTAAATTATAATATTTTCCGTTCAGTGTGAAATTAAATTCAAATATAAGATATAAATCAAATTAGAACCATGTTTTTTTTGTAATTACTAATATTACCAGAGCAATACCCGTTACTTGCGTAAAAGCGTATAAAGCGACAAATAAGTTTGGCGGGACACGAAGGT
>MNPL01026393.1:22437-34560 GCA_002081605.1 Tropilaelaps mercedesae
TGAAAGGTCGTGTATCTTTTAAAAATTTGATTTCTTAAATACTCTAAGCCTTATCCATGCCTTACGCATTTAGTATCTGCCCTGTCAATTTAGTCGCAATTCAATTTAGGTGTGTTCTTTTAATTTACCAGCCGTTGTAAAAATGAGGTGTTATGACCAGATAGTGCCGCTTAGTTATTGATTTCGACTTTGGGAGTCGGTGATCAAAAGTAGGTTCAGGAATTTACCGAATTTCTCACACTGATAGAGAGAATGAGACTCTGTACCAGCCGTGCGAGTCCATGGGTAATAACTTATGAATCCGGTTTCTTGTTTGATTCCGTCAGTGTAATATAAATCTGACCATTGGATCTGCAATAAATTAAGGAGCCCTGTGCAAATAGTGAATAGTTTATATCGATTAGTTCCATAAGTTACAAGTTGAGACCACTTGTTCATTTCGCAGACTTCATGTATCACATCAAACAGTAAACTAATCAATTGTTTTTAGTTTGCAGCAGTAGTTTCTTATTCACACTTTACAAACGCCTGGCAACATGTAAAAATTCACCAATAAGGAAACAAACCAGCCACTTAGAAAACTACGTTCACTTTTGATGGTGGTGTAACGCTCATTGAAATATAGCTCTTTGCCGATGTTAGTGGGATTTAACTAGGTTTCTCCTACCAGAATAAAATGTATCGTCAGTGACAGACTGATGTCTTTTGAAGCATGCATTGCACCGAATTTGGCAAAGGACCTGGCATAGAACCGAGGTTTAGCCCTTACGTTAATTTGCAACTTTAAATTTTTGTTTACTTTAGTTGAGCACAAAAGAAAACCTGTTTGATTATATTCTGAATGACATAAGGTGGATTGCTTCAAATCGGTGGGGAAATGAGGGCGTCAAGAAAATTTTGTACAGTGTGCGGTGACGATGATGATTGAACGGAAGGGCATGTGTCTGCGGCATATTTTTATGGTCAGAGGGACTTGAACATTCATCATAGTTTATTCTGGAGTTTACGTCACGCTAATTGTCTTCTCCAATTTAAACCGGCGAATATTATTCCGAACGAGGCGTCTGCTGCTAACCTTATATGGGTCTCCACTTCAGAATGAACCAGCGTCTTATCACCTCCATTACTATGACCGCTTCAGGCGGTCCAGTAGCTTTCATAATTTGGCGGGATGTATTACATAGGTTCTAATCCTCGACGACAAATGGTAATTTATCATTAGATGTTTCTACAACCGTCCTTTTCTTTTACTTCCCTTCAACACAACAGTACGATTCTCGCAGACGGGTGAGTTGGCTCCACAATGCACCCCTAAACATGACATCGAAGTGTGCACGCAATCATCGAATCAATAAAAATCCTCCATATTACTGGTAGTAAGGTGTTGTTGGATCATAAATCTATCCTTAGTTCAATAACCCATTACTAGCCTTAAGAAGCTCTCGATCATTCGATATATTGAGATATCACCCCTTTGTCGGTTAAAAAAGAGAACCTAGGGTTATTTACCTTGAAAGAAAATTGGTGTGAAATTAAATGTTTCTAGGCTTAAAATTGACCGAAAACAAATATTTCTGACCGGAATCATACATTCGAGGAAAAAGAATTCTTGACTACTGCGTCAGAATTAAATATGTGTGGGCCTGAAGTAAAGCACGTTATGACAATGGACTACAACGGCATCACTACTACAAGTTTTCACAGAATAAAGGGAAACGGCTTGTTGAAATACCTCGGCTTTCTTACAGCATTTGTGCTCTATTGGCACGTTTGCGACTGCGGTGCATTACTAGCATCTAGTTTAGCTAGCAACGTCTCTAAAAAAAGAAGAATAAATAACGTTCCCGATTAATTTCAGACACCTCAAGTACCCAAGCCATACAAAAAGCAGGTCTCACCAGCATCTAGCGCTCGCTAGTTTAACAGTCAGCTACTTCAGACATATATACCGTCGCGATGTGATATCTGAACTTTGGTAAAGACTCGTGGTCGTTTTTATATTAGGAAATACCAATGATAACAAAAAAAATAATAATGAGAAATTGGAACTTGCCTAATCGGCAGAACCGATGTAGCTTTGCTAGAGAAAGACAGAAATTTTATGTGACGAGCTTGGAATTACTGAAAAAACGGTCACCGTTTGACTCAATGTAATTTTAGATTTGTAATGCAACTTTGAATTCTTTAAGTTAGTATTTTTGCATAACTTACACTGCTTACATTTTCAACTTGTTAACTGCTAGTCGCAGGTACGTGTTATAAGAATTTCAAGAAAATTCAGCTCAATTTCATGCATGCAATTTAAGTTACTGGAAGTGTGCAATGGAAGCATTCTTACATATCTCCTTGAATAAACTTTATAGAACATTTAAGAGAGGAAAGCTGTTATCCAGTGTCACTTAGTAATCGTTGGATAACCTATTGTGATAATTGTGTGATACCTACGCAATATCACCATTGTATTGACGTAGGAAGCCAATTTTACGATGTCCTCGTAAACCTTTCGAACTTCGATGCCACTCAACTGAGTAGCTGGTAAGATAAGATATCACGAAGTCCTTTCTCTACGCATGCATTTAAACTAGATGAGAAACTAACAACCTTCTGTGAGGAGAGTGCTTGAGGCATGGGCTACGATAGATAGTCGTTAAGAAACTCGATGTTAACAGTATCAACCTTTGATCGTAGTGTCCGCGACCGGTACACCGAACAGAGTCCATCGAGTCCCCAGTCAAGTATCAACTCCATGTAGAAAGCTGAGTTGGCTATCCCCGATGAGCAAGCGGTAGTTCCAGGCTCCCTTACTTCTAAAAAACGTAGTATGGCATCTCTGGCGGTTTAGATAAACAAAAATGTTATGGTGCAAACATTTCCTCGAGAATAAAAAGGAGCGTACAAACTTCATGTATGGTCTTGACTAAGGATAGCTAAATTACGGTTGGCACAATTTTATCGAATATCTTAATACTGAACTTCCCGACTTGCTCGACGTGTATGCGTATCATATGAAATAATTGGGAAGAATTAATTCATTTATAACATATGTCTTGAGAATCTCAAATTCAAAAGTGATTTGTTGTGTTATTGCGTAAAATACAATATCCTGTTTCAAAAAGTCTACATTTAATCTGTCATAAATACCTGAATAACAATCAGTCATCATTGTACTGCATTTTTTTAAACGAGACCAATGGTGTAATAACCAGACAATAAATCTAAAGTGAAAATCATTATTCGGCGCAAAAATCGACTGCAAAAGTTTACCAGATAATAACTGTGCTAATAAGAGTACAACTAATCTAACCTCGTCGTAAGGGTAAAAACACAAACAAGACATGTGAACAAGGAAGCTAAGGAGGAATTCATTCCACACTACGAAGGATCACGACTGGTGTTTCATGATTACATGGTAAACACAACATGAAGTCTATAACAGTTTAATCTGCACTGGGATGCAAAGTACGTAAATGAATGAAAACAAGCCCTATAGCTAATTTTGTTCCCAAAAAATAGGAAACTTACATAAAACCTGTGCGATGGTATATGTTGCAAGTATCTTTTTGACTTCGTTGATTCATCTATTTTAAAAGGCGAAAAAAGATTAACGTCACTAAGATAAGGGTAACATTGACTGAAACTGGTGAGTTCAAAAAATAATTCGAAAAATTAAAGGATTACTGCTTTGCAGTACCGGTCTTTGTTGGCCAACCAATCTTGCTGCTGCACAGACTGGCCCAGAAAGGCAACTTACGAGACAAGCCGAAGATTTTAAACATTAAACTTCTTGGCTGGATCTTAAAAAGCTCTTTGAACTTACGCAACCCCAATTTGTATTGGATTTATTGGACCATAGTAATAATAATATTTTTGTTCGTGGTAGACACACTGGCGCGTAGCAAGCGCGAAATATGAGACAGTACAAGCCCATACGCACTGTAGCCATCTCACGAGAAGCGCATATTGAAACTAGATTTTGCTGGACAACTCGTATGAATTTATAAGGAGGTATATATTAGCTAAATTGTGAAGTATTTTTTTATCAACATTTTAAATTTTCAACATATTAATGTTAAAGCATCTTTTCCTTAAAGCTAAATTTTTTTTATCGGGTTTAGTGCTCAATACAGCTATTGCTTTGCCATAATGGGAGCCAATACATCTGCGAAAAATCAATCGAAACTGCACGACGCGCGAAGCAAAAAAATATTAAATTTCAAGTGAAAACAATTTTTAATAATCCAATTATCATCACCTATGAGGATAGCTTCCACATGTTCAGAAAATAGGCGACATCGCGCATGTATAAGCACCTGGGAATGCTATTACCCTTTCTTATTTACTTTTCTTCTTTTCCCTTATTTACTTCTTTCTATTTATTTTTCTTAGAATTCTACCGAGTTTTTTTTTGAAAATGAAAAAACCCATTTCAACTGCACAAATGCACCTGGTAGCATGTCTTAGCCTTTCTAATGTAAACCGATCCAATATGGGACCGATTGTAAGTCGAGAAGAGACTGTGGAGACTGCTTCTAACTCATTAAAATATTCCTCTTTCCTCCGGCAAACTTCTAGATCGTTGAATAATATATCCAAAACAAAAAAAAATGTGAAAAAAACGAAAAATTGGGAGGTCTCATTTAAAAGTGGCTAACCTAGAAAATTATTGAAATAAATATTGTACCCTAACATTTAATACAAAACTGTAACTTACAGTGGTAACATGAAAAGAATATAGCTAGAATGCAAACATTCAAGTAACTTTAAGAATGTGTTAACACTTATTGGTCAGTTATCGCTATTTTACTATAAATTGATCTGTATATAAATGAGGTGCTTCGCAAAATTTTGTCGCAAACTCTGCTTCCTCTCCAGTTTCTCTTTTTCTTTTAAAACGTTTTCAATGAGTAAGTCCCAGTTAGTCCTTTTTAAGATGCACTACTCAGCATAGGTGCCGTTTACCGTATCTCGTGGCAGGCGCTAGACGAATGGAAACTCTTTTACCCCAAAACTGTGCAGTGCAGTTATGGGCGTCTGTGCCGGCCGGAATTTTATAGGACGTAGTCTATCGCATATAATAAATATTGTACACATCTAAGAGCCAATTAGTGTAAGAACCTTGTTTAATATAATTCGAGTTTAAATGTCTATATGTTCTGCGATTTCCCAGTTTGAATAAATAGAGCTTCAACAGCTGTTTTGCGTATACTCTTAAATAATTAATTCATCAGAGCTACGAAGAGGTCTACAAAGACTTTGTAAATGAACGAGTGAGTTTTGAGGCCAAAGTGGGAGAGTGGGAGGTTGCGTATTGAGATAGAATGGACAATACTTGCTTCTCATTTTATCCGTAAATGGCATCGCGTGTTGAATGGATAAGATAATACATTTTCTTTTGTATCTAAATGAAAAGTTAGAGGTTGCAGAAACTTGTTGTTAAAACTGGGAGGTTGCAGTAAGGAGCTAATTATTGAATCTTTTTTTTTTTATACCTTTAATAATTAACATACTATAATCATAGATTTTGTTATATTACACTTCATATTTAGTGTAATATTTAATATCTGATTTTATTCGCCTATTTTTAACCAGGACCTTAACAAATGTAAAAAGTGATTTAGCATTTAGAAATTTCATCTCAATGTTATAATAAAATCTTATTCATATAATTAGGTATTTATACTTAAATTATGTTATCCTATTTTTTTATCCAAATTAAACTTTACTTAAATTAACCTGTTTTAATTTATTTTTATTTTTAATCTTAGACAATTTACTTCAAAAACTCATTCTACAATTAATGCAGTAAATTCTTAATTAAGTGCAATAAGGAACTAATTATTGAATCTTTTTTTCGACTGCTGTCACTGAGTAATATGCTATTTGGGTACGAACGCAGTCGACTATGATTCTGTTTAGTTCCCAAAATTTATATATATATATATAGATAACAGTGATAGCGATAATAATCGACTATATGTTGTATTTTCACATTAGTAACCTACACGTTGAGAATAAGAGTAGCAGTTTCATTAAGACTGTGTTACCCGCTCTACGCGAAATCTCAGATTGCGCCGACTCGCTGGTTTACGTAACATCTTCAATTGAACTTCAATCTCGCCAAAACGAGATTGACTTGTAAACTGAACTATTTACTTTCACACGACTTTTAAAACCAAAAAGAGAGTATTATCGGCTTACTAATAAGGTAAGTAGAAACACTATGTAATCTCAATAATGATATGGAAATAATTCTTATCAGTAAGGTGAATACTCTATTTCAAGAGATTATACAAATTAATATAGGAATATTGTAAATTTGGTAGTTATATGATAACTATTTTGATAAGAAAAAAACCTTTGGAATGATCGTGCGTCTATATTAAAACGATATATGTCTATAATGTTAATCTACGGGATAATAATTCGAGTTTGTGCTCAAAAATCTGAAAATCACCGAGAAATAATGCGTCGACAAGACAAGCAGATCGAAGACATCGCAGATAGAAGTGTTAGCATTTCCTCGACAGTTGTTTAGCTTTATAAAACCAGATCACAGCCACTATCAGCGCCGCCTTAGATATTCTGTTTAGGCGACGTTTCAGATAAGAAAACTCGTCTATGTCTATGTCGGCCGCAAGGCTATACCTAGCCGCTGTAGCTGTAGTAAAAAATCGCGTATTTGTTATATTCGATAGATTGACACAGTCGGGTCACGTTTCAGTAGTACTATTGCAAACACGAGTTGCTTAAAAAGGAGGCATTCAACTCGGTCATTTCTTGACCTAGTCATTGTTACGTCGTTTCATCATAGCATCAATTCTACGTAAGAGTTATAAGCCTGAAGAAATCCCATCACTTATCCTTGTTTGCAAACATTGTGGTTTCGGGTAAACCTTTGTATATCGTTTGCCTTTTATAACTTTCCAACGAGTCAGGAAAAATATCAACTGTAGTATGCCAGATCTTCTTAAATATTTGTGTTTCATATTATTTCCACCGAACGATAAAACGATGTAACGAATACAAGTGAGTAAATATAACGCGTACGATACCGCCCAAAATGTAACTCGAGATGAGAATCACCAATCTCCAATGATTTACCGAGTTGATTAGACCCTACAACAATTTGTAAATTTTACTTAGGAGCGACGTACTAATAAGGTATGTAGTAAATCAAATTGTGCTCAGAGATTTTGAAATAAAGCGTTTCCACCAAAGAAAAATATCGATATCAGAAAATTAACCCGCGACAGTGGACATAACGTGAACAAAGCATGATTGTGTTATTCTATTCTATATAATGCTTCACAAAGCAATTTGATATTTTTAAAACTGATAGTTTTCGTTTGCCTTTCCTCTGTAATAGGTGAAATTATAAATGTATTTATAAGCACTTAGAAAAAAGAGGTTAATCACCAACTATATATATATACATATATTGTAGCGAGCATATGGTAGAACATAAGGGCTTTTCCACTGCAGATCCAAATGGGGCTATTTGCGGACTAGGCATAGGTCCTACTCTATTCAGCCTATCCTACGCTTTGTTTTCTAGAAAATCTCTTAAATGCCTTAGTACCTCCAAATGTTTGGTATTGGAACACGTTTGCTGCTGGCGACACATTTCTAACTAGGTAGAATCCCCGGTGTTGAGAAAGCTATCATTAGGCTGCGGGGCTTTCGTTTTGCCTTGGCAGCTTTTCATTATGGAGTTCGCGCTTACCGTTACAGTTAAATGTGAAGATCACGTAGTTACTCGGTTTTATGATAGTAAAAGACGTTACACCAATCAAAATTCTCACCAAGGAACAAAGTTGAATGAAGAATCGCGGAGGTCAAAAACATTTGAAAGTCGTGTAGGGAGATTAAAGTAGTACAATTAAATAGTAATAAGTAAAAAAAAAACGGCATAGAAGCTGAAACCGTTCATTCCAGACGAAATGATCATAATTTAACAATGAGGTCTGAAAAAGATATATCAGGTAGTTAGGGGAGCACAGGTTTCAAAAATATGTTAGAACGTAGCAAACAATTGTTCTAGATTAATATTTTTAAGCATACGTCATTTCCTGCAATTTGCTTTCTGACTATTCAACTAGCATCAGTCACAGTTCGGGAATTGAATTTGGCAAAGGAACTGGATGAAGCATGCTCCGATTTACGAAGAAGAACATTATATGCAAGAATAGTACGTTGTGCATATATAATTTTTTGTCGATATTCTGGTCGTATTTTTGTTGTTTTCTGATAATATTCCGCAATAGTCTTATTAACAAAGCTATGTCTAGACCATTTGAAATTAATTATCGCAATTGAAGAGTCTCTATAACATTTGACACAGCGTTTTATCTTGTTTGACAATATTTAAATCTTTCGTTATATCTTTAAGAACGAAGTTAGTGGATGTTTTTTTGTCTTTATTAAGGGGCTAGTTATACCAATGTGCGATATTTTATCCGATATTTCCGAACTCTTCAGACAAAATAATTCTTCGAACGAACGAACGAATACATCTTAAATCAAGAAAATTATTTGGATAAAATGATTTAGGCGGAAATGCACATAGCTTTAGAGAGTCGGGGCATTGATGGGTTCTAACCATCGTTGGGAAATAGTTTTTAATAGTACCATATTATCCAATATTTCAAACCCCCTAGATCGCTTTACTGTGATTTATGAAACTTATTTATCTTATTGTATTAAAATATATGAAATAACTTACTACATTAAAATGTAAACTCAGTGACGTTTATAACAAGTGAAAAATATGGAATAAAAGAGCACTATTGATAAAGCTAGCTTATGTGTGATTAAATCAGTTGGTGTCGTAAGCGGAAGCTTTGCTCTACGACGGAGCTTATTATAGAACAGTCAAAAAGTGTCCCCTTCCTTTCAAAATGTTGAATGAAAAAATACGATGTCGTATACTATCTTATTCTGAGTACAGAGGCAATTCTTTGTATTACATATTGCGATTGCGGATGTCATTTAAAACTATTAGGTATCTGTAACTCCGCCCTGTGCGACCGCACACAAAGGGCGCTTCGAGCGGCAGCTGTTCATGCAGCCTTTATGTATAGTTCATAATAATGTATACAAATAACCTAAAACAAAATGCATACGGTACGATCTTTGTTTAAAACAGCATACAGTGAGATTCCATCAAATATCTGACAAAACTCGCATCAATCGACCTGAAACGGAATATTTCTTACCTTCATGGCGGGACACCGCGAATGAAAACAAATTTACAAAACTTTGTCCAGTATTTTCTCACGGCGACTCGACACACACCCAGGTAAAGTCTTACGGGAGTAATATGGCTGCCGAACAGGAAGTCTTAGCATGAATGATTGCGCCGTTTTTATGTAAGGTACCCGATACGATCTAAGCCAACATTTATGCCTTTGTTTAAATTCACCTTTAACATAGCAGACTCAAAACTGAGCGTACTGTCAGAAAAATATCTTCCATGTCACTTGAAATTCTCGTTAACATCCTGCTGTAGGAAAAGTTCATATTGAGCTACAGAACCTGTAAACACAAGGCTCTATTATCGACCTTAAATGTCTCCCTAGAAAACAGTCTTAGTCTTACCACTTGTAGTGTTTACCTCGTAACAATAAAAATTGCTACTTACATTGATATGTTACTCTACGCAGCGAGACTTATGTACAAGAAACCAGTTACAATTAATATTACGCATTACAACGTTAAAAGGGTTCGTAGAAATTACAAATGGGACTAGAAGGAATGACAAAACTTCGGCACAGATGGGTACGCAGATGCAAAATATGCCTTCCTTCTTTATTTTTTACAGTACTGGCAGTATTACCAAAACATGTGCTACGTGTTCACAGAGCGATTCGAAATATGATATACCATACTAGTACACGTCATATTACGTTACACGCATGATAGGCTAAAGCATAGGGTTTATTGTATATCATCTTCACCTTCAACTGATGTTTTCAAACTGAGCCAATTTTTTAATCCAAGCTCTTAGTTTTCAATGAGATTTGGTTGCTCTATAGAACAAACGTAACGTATGTGAACATTATTTTAGCCAATAAACGAAAGAAGTATGCTTTACACCAATGTTATAAACGTGACCTCGTCCTCTTTCAAATGCGTTCAACCCATTTGAGATACTCCCAATAGAGAAGTAGAGGAACTCCAAATATTTTATAAATATTTGTGTAGAAGAGCCCCATTTTTACATCTGAAAAAAACGAAAATAAACCAAATAAGTTTTCCAGATTAATCCCAAGTTAATGTAAAAGCTGTGCCTCGAAATGTTGACCTGTTTCTTATTTAAGCCAGGTCTCTTGCCAAACTTTGCTACTAACGAATTGGTCTTTAGCAATGATACGCGGTATTATGGTTACAAAAACCTGATTAAATTTCGCTATCACTGGCAGAAAGCTATCTTTGAGCGACCGTTACACCATCATTCAATGCGACTGTGGTTCTTTGAGTGGCGGAGCGTGTCTTCTTATTCGCAATTTTTCACATGCTATCTCGGTAGTGTTTGAACAAATGATTGTTAGTGTGAATATAGTAATTAGAAATGGCTATCGTAAATTAGTAAATTAGCTTGCTATTATGTGACAAACTCGAACACAGTAAATTCGTGAAGTGCACGAATGTACGAAATTCATCTTTGTCATCGAAATTGGGACAATAATGGTCAAAATTTTGTTACATCGGCGAACCCACAAAGAAAGCCAAGCTTTAAAATTTTTGTCTTTCGTGGACCTACACAATACAGCTGGATACTGAGCCGATCAGAATCTGCAATATCGTTTGCCAGCGTGAAGAATGCGGGAAAATCATAGACCTAAGTTTGCTTACCAACCCTGAACTTCCTAGCAGAGTCAAACCACTGATCCATCGATTCTTTCTGGCCATATTTCTTATGATACACACTAAAATTCATCAAAGTTGGCACGTATGATCTCCTTATGATTTATGCAAGGGAAACCACGATGCAATCTGCTCAATTATTAGAATAACAAATCGGAGCCGTTTTCAACGGCTGCCTGAATGCCAAAGTATGTACAAAGGTTATCCTGAGCATATTCATGTGTTGTTTTATTTTTTTTCTGCCACGCTGCAATTTCTCTGGCTAAGGAATTGAAAAAAAAACTTAAGCTCCTCAAGAGCCAATTGAGTTGCAACAAAATTACAGGATGGATGCTACAATGCGCAAGACGTCGCGCAAAAGCTCTGAATAATTGAGAGATTAAGTGTGTCACCGAAATGTACAAAGGCTTTCTATCGTTATGTTAGCAAGGAAATTCGTAGACCAAAGTGGATAACTTCTTTAAAAAGAAGAGATGATTTGGTTACAGAGAACTCTGGCAGAGCTAAACCTGTCTTTTGTTTTTTTCTAGTGCTCTTCTGCTAAGAAGTACTGGGCAACATTATCCTGTGGTTGCAAGCTTAAACAAAATGTATCTTTTTCATTTAGGTGTAGGATTTCACTGAATAGAACTTATACTTTTTTAATAAGCAGGTAACCAATATTTATCGCAGAACCATTAAAGTACATCTTCCAGAGATCATATGAAAATAGCAAAGCCCAATTTGGTTTTTAGAAGTCTATTGTTACACAAATTTGTAAAAGAGGATTAAGGGCGGAAGCACACTATTGCACCTTAGCTGTGCAGGACGCGATAGTCCGGATCATCTTTGAAAAAATATAATATTGCGAATTGAAGCTCATATGATCGTAAACCTTTTGATTCATAGATCGGTTTTAACATAATACTCAATTCTAGTAATTCCTCAAAAGCACTGCATAGGATAAACTATGGTTTGCAATTTCGTAAAGTAGATGGCATGAAAACTGACATCGAAATCCTCTGGTGATAGGAATCTCATATTGACTGTGTCATTTTGCGTTAACGTAAATCCGGCTTTGAGCAAGCCTGCAACTTGGTTTCCAATTCCAGCTCCACAAGGCTCATCATTAGGACTATGGCTATTTGATCATTTTTGTCTGACAAACAATGAATTCTTGCTAGCGCCATCAGTATTACCCGAAAGCGCCGTAAAAAAACAATAAATTCTGCCGAGAGATATAACCGAAAGATTTGTAAATATGCGGCTCGAGACAAC
>MNPL01026406.1:4087-19854 GCA_002081605.1 Tropilaelaps mercedesae
TCCTTCAAGCTGGCAAAAGTCGAAGTTCTACTTCAGCGTCTATTGAGATGGGGTAAGAAGAAAGGCGAGAGAGGCAAAGGGCACAAGGAAGAGAGAGAGAGCGAGAGATACACCGGGTTGACGTTTTGGCCGAGCTATTGTTTGGCGTTGTCTGCGCGTCGTCTTTTTTCGTTTTCGATCCGTTCCCTCGTGTGCTCTTCAGTGAATGAAAAGTCTGTCGAAGATCGGGAAGAAATCAACAACGATAGCCGAACGATGAGAAATCGAGGTGCCGTGTATTGGACAGAGGGATCGGGCGTGGCGACAATCGCGAAGAGCGGCCCGAGAAGTGGAGGACAAAAGTGCGAAGAATATTTCGCTAACAAGCTATTGAAATCGAAGAAGACTAGAGCACTTTGCCACTCTCATTGGACTAGCCTTTAGGCAACAGAGGGCAAAAGTCCTATTTCAGTTTCGCTGTCGGCAGACGGTGAAAAATATTCGAAAACGGTATCCCGCGGAACAACTTAAGCGACAAGCACTTCGGTGAGGGATGCGTAAAGACGATGGCAGTCGTGGACAGACACATCTGGGTGAAGTGTACGTATTTGTCAAATTTTGTTTTTTGTCGGATAGTTTTGCAGAATATGCGTATAATCTATGCTAACATTTTTTGTTACAAAATATTGCGGAACAATGCAGCCTCAACTCCCTCGAACGTAAACTCCTGTGTTGTTAATATAGTTAGAAATTTTAAAACTGTTCTACATTCTCAATCATGTCTCTGAGTAAAACATTTAAACATAACCAATTCAAAACGTCGCAGTTGTTGGTTGCTATAATCAACAGATTTCAATACTGTCTCCAGATCCAGCCTTCGTATCGTTTCTACCACCGTTATTAATTCGCACTACATATTCGACACGAGTTAGAAATATAATTTTTGGCGTATTTTCCCCGTCGAACTCTTAACCCATCACCGTATGGCACTTAGCTTTCATGCGTTTGCCCAGATCGCCACCTGTGCTGCCGGGTCGGCCATATCCTCGCCGTGGCCTGTCGTCAACCATGAAAGAATCCAATACAACCATTTTCTACCACCCCACCCTCTGTCGCGTCTGAATCCTGAAGGCAAAACACTCTCTCTCTCTGCATTTTCGTCTCGCTGTCTGTCATTCGCTGCCTGACTCACAGCTCAACCTGACAGTGCCAAAGCTATTGAAACTCGAACTCCGTCCGTTGCAATGATAGCGTTACTTATTTTTCGGCGCTGGTCGCCTGGTGCGTCTGACATCATATGAAACTGTCGTGCTAGAAAGGCGACGAGGGAGCAAAAATCCCTTAAAAAGGGCGAAATTTTTTCGCCGTCTGCGTGGCTGTGTGATTTTTTCGGCGAGGTCGACTCGAACCTAGTGAAATGCAGCCGTTGAATTTGGCTGTAAATTAAGTATAATGCGGTATTATATACCTGTAAATCTACACTAACGGTAGAACGATTTCACAGTCTGACAAGAGTATTTTTTTGATGAAGCTGTCCGCATCGTGTCATCGTTTCCGGCGCGTTTTCATGAGAGTAAGGTATACTACCTCCCCTGTTATAACGCGCCACTCTTTTGCGTACAATTAACTCGTTTTTCGAACCCCCCATCGTTGCTAAAAGACGCGAACGCTTTGCATGGACTTCTACTTTTCCTTAAAACAACACCTCGAAAACAACATCTCCGTATCCATAATTTGTAAATTTCGAACCCTCAAACACAATCGGAGAACTTTCTATAGCTACAATTTCTTATCCAGACATTTTACTCCATGTAGAGCCAGTTCTTCAGGGGCACTTCTACTTGGTTTATGGGCCTCAGGTACGTTCCTTTGGTAAAGCTTAGGAACTTCTAGTTATGGCGATGGCAGCGACTTGCACTGAACTAACTTAAACTTACTACCTTTGACGACGTTATCTGTCATCTTATGGATGTCACCGGAGTCAAATATAAGCGACTGCGTCGAAAATTGCGAAAACTGTTCACTGCCAACTCGGACGAAATCTAGTTTCATTCAGTTTGTTCCATCATGAGATTCATACGAATCTTTCGACGTGATTAGCTGGTGTGCTTCCATAACGCCGCTCCCGTCAGGAGCTTAAACGACAAGCATTTAGTGCTTTACCAGAGGCATCCTTTTGTCCTTTTTTAGTGTTCACAAGTAACAAATTGATCTGAATCTCTTCGCCTCTGGTTTCTTGCATAAAAACTGTGTAAACTGGTAAGCTAAGTTTTTTTTCTAAATTAAACTGCATGCATACATTTCTGTCAATTCCCATATCAGAAGCTTGTTAATTACAGTTACAATAACTAGATGCAAAAGTTAGATCTTCTACCAAGATTTGCTCTCCGCAGTTTGTACAACCATTTGCAAACCATGTAGAAGGAAAAACCATGTTTCGCAACGTGAGCAATCTAACAACGCACTAGGTTTATGCCGACACATTTATACACATACGTAGATAAACAGCACAGTTGTACAAATGCTCGACCTCAGTTGAAAGGGTATGCCAGAATCTGTCACTCAGCAGTCAGGCAATTTTCTACCGTGACTTCCCAATACCCCCTGTGCTGAAGCAGTAGACTGTTCAGTCGCTGGACGAACCTTTAGTCTCAGCGGTGTTTTCCTATTTCGGAGGATTGGTTGACGGACTTTTTTCAGTGCCCTCGCCAGCAGTCCACGAGAGAGAAGAACAGTCTCCCGGGGCTTCGTTGGAATTAGCGAAAAGGTCCTCGTCCGATGCCCTACTCTCTTTGGTCCCCTCCGCGACTACACGAGCCTACCTCGACCCCTGGACGCTTTTCGGCAAAGCTCCGGTTCTCCATTCTCTGCTCGTGCACCATTGACGGTGCGCTGCGCGTCTGTAGCGCAGCTTCCTCATCCCCACGTCTCCCTATCTAGGTACTTCTTCCCCGATAGATCAGAACGCTCTGCACTTCCTCTGTAGCCCATCTCTCATCACGCTCGTCACACTTGCCCCCTCTGATCTTTCCACCGCCCCCATCGGCCACCGGCCCTCAATTCTCCTCGGGGTATGTTCCCTCGGAGAGGGGGCGGCACTACGTTGAGTCGTTAGGGACGGCGGTGTGTTCCCGTACACGATCGTTCCGGAGCTATCCCGGTTAGGGCGGCAGGCTCTCGGCTGGTCGGCCTCACGGACGGTGACGAACATCGGTTCGCACAACGAGCGTGAACCAGAGAAGCACGCCGGTACTAGGCAACGCCACCCGGGTAGGGTGGACGTACAATTGTGTGCCGGGGGACGGACAAGTAAACAGATGCCCCTGGCGCGCATTGCATATCAAGTAGCCGACTAGCGACACTGCGGCCCCATGGTTCAGCGGAACTCTGGATCGGTGAAGGATCGCCCTGAACGGAGCCAGTTTACCGAAACGCCGAAACACTTGGCAATGCTAATGTTGCCATATATATCCATATATACATATATATATAACTGCATCGCAAGTAACAAATATTGTATAGAATACATTGATTGCCCCCTGAAACTTGCAGAACCTTACTCGTATCTTCCTCATATGAAAACACTTACTCGTTTGATTTAAATTAGTTTCCACTTGGTTTTTCTGCAATATTAAAAACTTTCCATTGTAGTTTGCATAAAACTACCTAAATATGCAAATAATGTCATCACGGGTTCGTGTGACTGAGCTCTAGCGTGGTGCTACCTGGATTTGGACGTTACATCGACAGAGCTCAAATCGTTATGTTGGCACTCTTTCGAAGTTCCTTTATTAAAAATGAACTCCGTCTCAACGTCGAACTGACAAAACAAGAAAAGCCGTAAAACTCGGTTGAAGAAGGGTTTACCAGGCCCCATTTCTAAACGGCCGTAGCTTTAGTCTACTCTCAAAAGATCTAAACGCTTGCTTGGAAAGTTGATCGCCCTAGAAACTAACAAAAAACCATTCTAACCATTCTAGCGACTATTTGCATGGAACTAGTTTGCCAACTACAGCGGACTCTGAGCGTCCTTTTTCGATGAACAAATCAGAGCTAGAATTGAGCTGAGCAGGGCCTCCTTAAGCAGACTTGATCGAAACACAACCGAATAGCAGAATTGACTAAGCAGCAGAAACGGTTCAACGACTATTTCGTGTACATTAGGTCGATGATGTACGGCAGACTTCCCTTTTCCACTCGATATCGAAGCCACTCGATAATCTTCCACGGGGCTCCTAACGTAATCGCGTATTTCTACCCAGTTTGACGGTCATCTTGTTCGTGTTGTCGACGTTGTTGACTGCACAATTGTGCATTGTGCAATCGTTCACACACAGCGAGCAGCCGGCAACAACTAGGCCACACCCTGAATCTAACTGGCAACATTTACTCGTCATGTAATGTAATAAACTCCAACGGCATGATTAATCAACTGCTGCGGTGCTGTTATTACTGCCGTAGTCGAGCCGTATATTCGGTGGTCTTGGCACGGCTCTCCGTAGGTCTGCGGGGGCCGCCCTAGAATTGCGTTTCCCATCACTCACATCGGCCGAGGGGACAAAGCCCACACCCCCGAGCCAATTATGTATCACTTCATGTCTTCATGGTTGACGCTGGCTTTGTTCCTGGCGCGGTCTGGTAGCCTTAGCGGCTATTTGTTCCCGCCAGCTCCGGCGTCCGCGCAGTTTCGTGGCTAATATTCGTTGTGGTCGCGACGACCAACTTACCTTTCCTTCAAGCGGTGACGCGGCCAAGATTGATACGACGGCGACAAAGTTGACGGGCGTTTGCAACGCCAATATATTCTCTCCTTTTTTTTTTACCCCTTGTATAGCTATTGCTAGCTATTGTGTGCTGTTTGTGGCCTATTACTCGCAAGGCTCACCCTAGCCGGCATCCACACAGATTCGCGAACAAGTGTTGGTTGTACGAATGCTCTGTTTCGTAGCTCGTCGACTGGCCATCATTGCTCGATATCGATGGCGTAACTTCGCCTTCATCCCGTTCTCACGCCGGCTTTACCGGCCGAATCGATAGGGTACGCGCATTCCGCCACTAGCCAGCGACTTTTCTGCATCGCACCCCTATACGACGACGGCTCGAGCGGACTACGTAATACGTCCGTACCATGCACAATGCAGCGGCACGATGGAGGGAAAGTGGAGGAGAGATGATACGGCGTGCCGGAGGAGGCGGGCGAGATCGAGATTTCCCGAATCGGGACGGGCCCATTCTGCCGTCCCGAAGAGATAGGCAAGAATAAGCAAATTTTCCACTTGAGCGGTTGCCGGGATCGAAGGAGAGGGTGGAAGTGAAGCGAAGGCCCGGCGTAGGCCGCCTTGCTTTGACTACGAGTGGATTTCGGCCGACCAGGCGCAGGCACGCTTGCGGCGACGTCGTAGCGGAACGGATTCGGCGAAGACTCTGGTATTGTCGACAGGCCATAGGGCCATCTACCTAATCTCGTCGAGTGAAGCGGCATGTGAAGGAAAATAGCCGTGGTATTTAGGACATTCAGGAGGGTTCGCTTTCAGCTCTACCACGACCATGGTAGACTTTTAGCGGTCGCTGCTGTCATCGTTTGCGTTTCACGGCTTTGCAGGGCGTGCTTCCAGGCGGAAGGGTCGAACTCGAAAAGCGTCCTGTAGGGTTCCAGCGTGTGGGTCAGCATAATTGTCTCAATGGTGATCGAACACATGGCGTTTTTCTGCTAGTCAGTCTGCGCTCTGTGCCTTCGCTTCGAGCGAGATGTCCCGCTGTCGAGCGTTCGTGTGCGTTGCACGACGCCGTATGAACGGCTCCGCAACGCTGGACACGCCCACCGCCTAACCTGCGTGACCTCCGGGCGGAAACCCCGCGCATAGACAACTCCATCCCGTCGCGGGCGTTCCGTTCCGTCCGCTGGAAGCGCTACCTCCATCTTCTGCGGCCCGTTTCTGCTTTTTCCTCACATTGTCGTTCACCGAAGCGGTCTATTTCGTGTGCTGATTCCCAACGACGGATGCTCACATCGGCAAGCACCAAAAAGGGACGGGCGGAGCTCCAAACTCATCACGTGCGACTGAAGTCGTCCACCGCACCCCACCCTCTGTTCTCTTCGCAGACCGCCGGCAGCGCCCCAAGCCAGAAACGGATGCGGAAATTAATAAAATGATGATGAATGATCCACGCGAGCTGATGTCGAGAATGATGACGCGGTCGCCCATGGTGACGGCGCGCGTCTCCCTCGTTCCTATGGAACAACCGCAATTGGGGTCCGGTCGATTGGGGTCCGGCTAGCGCGCATGGTCCAACGTTCGAGTTTTTCTTAGACCGCCGCCCATTGGTCCGAACGGGACTTCATCGGCCAGCTGACAGCGGTTGTTGGTCGCGGTCTTAGGGCGCCGACCTCGAGCGGGCCGCGTCTTGTTCTCTGGGGGAACAATACGCGCCCGACAGTGGGCTTAGAAACAGAGAACGCCCCAACGGGCGGATTTCGGGTGTGCGCCAGCCACGAGGAGAGGACCCCACAGGAGTGCAGGGAGGGCATCGAAAATTAGAATCGTAAGCATGTCTTCGGTTCCTCCCCGCCGACGGCCGTCGCATTGGGTCCGCCATCCGGTGGGCAGGTTCAGAAGTGCGCGTACGGACGAGATGACGCGAACATGTCGCGCTCTGTACGGGCGACAACCCCGAACCAGAGTTAGGTCTGTATTCGAGGAGCGATTGTTGGGACAAAAGAGAACATTCGATCCATCCAAGGAGAGCTCCTGCCGAGCTCCGGCCTTGGCAAGGAGTGACCGGGCCTGAGCATACTCAGGTCATATCTGTCACGAACTGAATAGCCTGGATATTCTAGTCACTCTCTCACTCCTCTCTTTCTCTCTTTACCTCTGTACTTCGTTATTTCTCTGCAACTTTTTCTTTGTTCTGCGTTCTCTGCAAAAATCGTATTGCTGCCGTCTGGGGCCAGTAACAAATCGCAGTAGCCGTGGAACGTACCAGGCTGGTTTAGTACGGACCGACCGACCGGGTGGGTGATAAATCAGTCTGTCAAACTTCGTCTAGTCGACTGAAAGTGAAACAGCTAACCAGCCATACTGAGCCTGACAGATAGACGCTCCTCCAGTAGGAACGACATTGATATAATGCAGCACTTTAGTGCGGACTATGTGGCGTATCTAGTTTTTAGCGGCGTCAATTACCAGACTATGAGATCATACAGTCATATCTGGCGCTTCCAGAACAGAACGCTTCCTTCTCTGATATTGGCTCGCTCGTAACGATCGAATATCATTGTTGTTCGGTGATTTTGCGGGTGATTTTGCTCGCCAGATTAATCCGCGCAGCGGTTTGTCGACAGTCCTGCAATCTGCCTGTCCTGAGGAACTCACGCTTCGGTTCTTCCTGCAGCTTCGACCCCGAAATCGTTGAGCTGGTTGCGGCCCATCTGGTGCAGCTGCAGTGGCCTTCAGCTGTTTTGGACTAGGACACGGCTCCTCCACGAACGGGCACGACGCTCGTAGGAAACAAGCGCACTTATTCTTACGATCTCGCCCACGTAGGCGACAGTTGCGCAGTTTTTTCCGCTTGCCCCTTCCCCGTTTTGCCACAACGACAGCGACTGGGTGGTGTTCCGCAAGCGCGGCTCGATTGCACGACCGCAGAAGACAGCCGCCATAGAGCAGCAGCCATGGCGAACGCCGGTTATCCGTTACGACTCAACCGACACACTCTCTTCGTCCATTTTTTTCTGCAGCCCCCTCAAAACGTCCTCTGTCGTATTTGCGATCAACTGCAAGCGAAAGCGACATTTTCGACTCGCCCTCGAAGACCATGAAGTTTCCACGGCGCGAACTGCTGCGGTTAGGGGCTGTGTCATGCTGCAGATCTTCATGGCCGACCGAGCAGTCAACCACTAAACCAGTGCAAACCGCCACCAAGTGACACGCCCGGAAGAAGAGAAAAAAGAACCGAGAGAGAAAGAGAGAGAGATAGAAAGGATGGGTCGATGGGTGGGTGCAAATATGGGGTTGTACTAGCAAACTTGTACAGGCGAAAAGCAGCGTTTGGCCACCGCTTCCATCGGCCGTAGACAGTCCGCGTGGCCGAGGGTCACAACCGAACAAGCAACCGCTTTTCATTGTACGGGGGGCGTTTAGGCCAGCAGCGTTAAGGCCTTCCTTGCCTAGGTGGCGATGCCGCTTCGATCGTCGTCGCTCGCCGCGCCAGCGACATTTCGGGGGGCTTCGGGTTCCGGCTACACTCGCATTAATTGTGGCTTCAGCATAGTGTCAACGGTCAGACGTCACTGGCGTTATTCATGTCCGTGAACAGATACAGAAGAAGTATGGGACGAGAGAAGAAGAGTGATCTTCGCTTGAGCACGCTGGGCGAACGACAGACGTGGCCACACTGGGAAATGGGGGCGCGCTCAGCCCTGCACAGCGGCGAAGAGGTCGTTCGTTGTTGGGGCGCTAACCAGTTTACCTGTACAACGATTAGAATGACCAAGAGCTGTTAGCTTCTGCAAAACTTTTTTCAAGCGAAAACCACCATCTCGATGATCGATGAAAGTCCATTGCCGCCTGGACCGGGAGAAGGACCACTGACAAAACAGTCCCCATAAAGGGACGCGGATATTTCTATTCACACATCATCGTTCGTTACTTGCGCTTGTTAAATCGATGTTAGCTACATACAGGACGCGCTTTTAGAAGAAGTCGCCTTCCAGTTGGACGTTTACCTCATCTGAGTGCATCTCTTCGGCTATCGTTGTAAATTTTCTGCAAATATGCCTCTCTCGTGGCATACAGGTGCTCCGAGTTAATGGTGATCTATAGGTCAGCTGGCACTTTATGGCAGACGCGGCATTGCGTGCTTCCATCTTCCGTTCTGGGTGACGATATTGAAGATCAGGCCTACCGATGAGCCCGTCAGACAGGTATTCCTCACGGCTCCTCACGTATTGGCAAGGTGCTGACAGACCTGCACGTGTCACTCGTGTTGTCTCCGGACTGGATGAGGTGTTTGGGTGAGGTGACCTATTCCTCTAGGGGGCTATGTAACTTGATGTGTATGCCTATAGGTTGAATAGTACGCCCCCGTGTGGCAACCCCGTGATGCTTCGAACCTCAATGGACAACAACACAGAGCGACTGCTCACCCCTAGGCCTACCTATGAGGCCTGCCAGACGGCTTGTCCTGCTGCGACGATGCTTCCTTAACGCTACGGCAAAATGACACTCTGTATCTTGTCCTATGAGCGATCTGGGTTGAGCGGGGTCAAGTCCATAGGCTGCGTTTGACATGTAAATATGGTGTCAACTCGGAAGCAACACGCCGAATCCTGAAGGTAAATTTAGCAGTGGACTACGTCGTGACAACGGTACACGGCTGATAGAACGTCCTTGGCTTGTCTGTGTCGCTGGCGTGACGGAATTAGGTTCTACCAGAACCTTGAAGTGTAGGTAGGTAGGGACTCATGCGACATCTCTAGAATGGCTGCTTCCTCTGGTTAGATGCATGAGTTGTTGTTACCGGACGCCGAAGCACTGCTAGATGATGGCACGACCTTATCGTGTCGTCGAGAGCGACGTATAAAACCCAGAAACTCAATATCAATGAAAACGAATCCCTTGCATAGCAAGAATTCTACTCATTTGTGTAGCAGTTGACAATTTCCTGAGGCGACTCATTATTTCATAAGCCCAACGAGAGGTAGAGGAAAGCAGGAGAGAATCACACCCACCATCCAGATACAGAGATCTCTCCGAGCCATCACAGCTCAGCAGTCTCAGGCCCTGATGAAATCAATGCGAGAAGATCCCGCCGACTACAGGCATAGAACGAACTACACCACGGCCACCCTCTCTTCCCGTAGCCGTAATGATTAGCAGAAGTTTGTGTTTAGGGCGACTACGCCTGCCTTCAGCGGCGGTCTCGGCTCGCCTTCGGACGACAGCACATCTCTTCATCTATCTCCGACTGTGACGATTCTCGAAGGAGGATCTCCCTCCTCCTCCTCCTCCTCCTCCTCCAGCCCCCCACAAAGTGAAGGCCTCTCGCGCACGGCTAGGCTTCACCTACCACCCGTGCTCAACCCCCACTGTGTGGCCCCCATCAGAGGATGCCCAGGAGAGCAGGGGCTCAATTAATCTTCCGATCGGGAGGAGAAGACCGTCTGTCAGCTTGTTCAGGCCTGAGACTCGGATCGAGCGTGGGAGAAAGCGGGCCTCGGATGAGGTGCAGGGATCGGACGTCAGAAGTGAACGAAGACGGAAGAGAAATGTGAGGAAAGAGAGAGAGAACAGCGTCAACGAATCACAACTTAGTCAACTTCATGCCGAGCGAGGAAGACAATAGCTATATCCAGCGGTCGCCTAATATAGTGACGCCGTCATGCAACTCTATAATGAGCAGTTCATAAGGCGGAAAGCTCCGAGGTGACATATACACATGTTCGACCAATGCGTGGGTTTCGTCGTGAGTGCTCCTGTGGTGAAGACCGCGCCAGGCAATCGTCCCTGATCGCCACAATCGTGATATGATCAATAATTGACGCCGAAGAAAATCGTGCTCACCAGGCGGATGGAGAAAAACTGACAGCGTCGGAATAGTTCGACACGCAGAAATAGGCCCATGGTCCTTCTGGATGCGTCAACTTTGCGGCCGCCAGCGTTTGCTCTGATGATAGGCGCGGTTTCCACCCAGCGAAAAACGGTGCGACAAACGACACGGCGAATAACGTGACGCCGAGGAAACTGAGGCCAGACATCAACAACTCAAGGCCCCCTCATATCTTTATTACTTACATTGAACGCACCGAGCAAATATCTTCAAATGTCGGTTATTGGACAGAAGAACATTACGCTCAGAAACCGGTTCCAGAAAAATCTCCATCTGACCCTGACTCGTTAGTTTGCTTCACAGGAACTTACACAAGTTATGCCAACATAACGAATCTTGTGGTCAGAGATGCGTCCATCTGTCCGCCGTGACCTCAAACAGCCAAATCGTAGTCTGCAGCAGAACCCAGCATCACAACCCCCCGTGTACCCCGTGTAGGATTCTTCCCGAGTGAAGAAGAGACGGCATCATCTTTCGCTAACTAAGATGATGATGATGATGAGATCTTCACCACGTAAATCCGCTTGCCAACGCAGACATGAACGTTTGTCCCGGCTGTGCGCTACTCAAATCTTCTGCATGCAGATATGCTAGAAGCGCATTTTATGTTAACGACACACACACACACACACACAGCTCGTACTGTGTGTGTGTGTGTGTGTGTGTCCTGTTCTGTGCATGCAGAGTTTGTCCTGAGAAGCCGATGACGTCATCATGTCGTATCACTGCTGAGCGATGTGGGTGGCGTCGATAATTCGATCAGGGGCATTTGTTCAGGATAACGTGTGGTCAACAAAGAAAGACATCAGACTATCGGGGGCTTCTGCAGGATCCCCGGGACGGAAGTGGGGTTTGTGCACCGATGCTGCTTCTGCTGTTACGGACGCCGCGAACCGTCGAAAACATGTCCTGCACATCGGCTCGAGCAGACATCTGTTAGTTGTGGATTACTCACCAGCGAAAATGGTTTGTCTTGAGAATCGGTTTTGTGAAGGTCGATAATTGCCATGTTTGCGAGCGATGTTTGGGCGCTTTCAAACGGTCCCGAGAACTTAGTAAGCACAAAAATTGCATTGCTGAAATCACAAGTTAACACGTGAGCGTACAGGCGGAGGGGAACGAGCTTTCTTATTGGCCCGAGGACACGTCACGCAAAACGCTCTCGAAATTAGGCCCATTTCTCAATAATGTCTGCTACCAGACGCTCTTCCTAGACTCGAGAGCGCGACACGCACGCATTTAGTTCGCAAACAACTTCAATAACGGACGTTTGATTTACGTCAACGACAAAACCCCTTCAGGGACGGCCAGGGCGGACAGGACCGGCTTCCGTTGAGAAGTCCAGGTAGCGAATCGGCTTCTGAGACGAAGTGCCAAGTCGGATTGTAACGAAAGACATCAGCCAGGCCAGCTGCTGACTTGCCTTTCGTGTCTGGCACTCCCTGGTCCTATCTGTCTCCCCCGCGTGTCTGGCCCCCCCCTCGCGTTCGTCGCAATCCCCAAGCCATTTCCAGTTTCCCTTGCACTAGCTTTCGTCCGTTCGGCGTCTGCGAGAACTAACTGAGAAGCGAACCGGCGGGGGGGGGCGGGGGGGTTCGGGGGTTGTGAGCGGAGAGCGGGAGGACAAGCAGCGAGCGACGGTAGTGTTCCTTTATTATTAGATTTACATTGATCAACCACCCCACCCAGGACGGGCCGCAGCGCCAAGCAGAAACCAATCCAGCCGGCGCAGACTTCCTCAGTTCGAACACTCCCGCCGCCAACACGGACCCCCGCAGTGCCACGGCGAGTTCTGTGTCTAAGTGGGTAACTGGGTTGGGCGGGCAACATGACGAAGGCCGGAAGGCATTGCCTGAAGCAAGGCTATGCCCACGATGCGGTGAAACCCGGAGGGGGCAAGGCAGATCACTTGGCCGGCGACATATGGACATCATATCGACATGGACCTCCTGACAGGCGAACCGGCGGCGCAATCGGCGATGTTGCCTTGGAGGACCTCCTCGGAGAATCCTACTACTACTACGCGATCGGTCGCGATCGTACTACTCCGGTCGTGTTTTGAGGAACGCCGAATGCTCTCTAAGCAATGTAACATGATCTTGCTTGCGGGGCGCGTTCGCCGTGAAGTTGAAACCACTTTCGACGGACCTCATGCTCCGCACGAGCCTCACTTCACGAACGTAACCTCTGTATAGTTGGCAGCAATATTATTAACTACTGAAGCTTTTGAGCTTTAGCTTTTGAGTTTCGCCCCCGTTCTTCTGGGTGAACTGTTCACAACAAGAGCGGATGTGTGTGTGTGTGTGTGTTTTAGAGTCAGTTTATTACCGTCGTAGGTGTACCTGTTATATATACGTTTATTTAATTTGCGCGTATAGCAAGGACAGCGTCGTCCCTCTGTTAGAGATGCCTTCAAAATACCGACGCTCGAGTTGTTGTCTTCGGTATTGACGGCTCACATCAGCTGACTAACATCACACACACACACACACACACACACACATACACACACACACACAGAGCACGATCAACGAGAGTTCTAACGTTAGCAAATTATGTAACCTCGAGCATGTCTACGTCCACTTCGGCAAGCGCCTTGCCGAAGCGACGCTCTCAACAACGCTTGCGACAAACGCAAAAAGCGATAAATACGTACAATCGAGACTTCGTCTACTCGATATTGTTTGCGACGGCAGTATTCCATCGCGTTTATTATTGCCGTTCTCGGAAGCTCATCGTCATATTAACTATTCGGCCGCGCATCTACGCGAAGCCCCTGGGGCGTCTTCATCTGACGCACGCCTTCTTCCGAGGCTCGCGTCTGTCGCGGAACATTTACTGCTATTGATTTGGTTTTAATTTTTCGACTACCATCCGAATAGCTCAGCAACTACATCGGAAGAGAATGCGTCTTCCCCGAAATTCGATAGAGCAGGAAGATCAGGGGGGCAGAGCCGGTGTCCGATATTTCCCTCGTCGTCGGCAGGTGATTTCATCTATTAGCGGTCCTCGGACGAGGAGCCAGAAACTGCGACTTGCTTACGTAGTTGCGGTATAAAAGTGGAAGATCGTAGATGTAGACCTCGACCTCATACGTCGCTCCCTGGTAGAGAGAAATATCTAGGTCCGACCTGCAGTTCGACCTTCATGGTGGCCATTAAATCCGACGGGCGGAGCGTCAACATCGAGGGTGTTAAGTTCACCCAATGTTCCAAAAGACGCTACCGAAACCTAACCGGGGTCCACATAGAAGCGATATTACGCACACACACACACACATATATGTGTGTGTGTGTGCGTAAGGCTATTTATTAGGTCATATGAAAAATGTTCCTGTTCATATAACCAGATATAACCGCATTACTGTTCGGAAATTTTAGTTACGACGTACGCTGTCAACAACAACAACTAACAAAAAAAAAACCATATCTCAATACGGTGCAACCCATTCGTATTGTAACGGGCCGTATTTTATTACGCACAAAGCGCGACATTGTTTAACATTTTCCACTTTTTTTTTTTAGTTTGTCTTAAACCTATCCACATTGTAGAGTAGGTGTTCTGCTCATAACTTAAGTTTATGTTCAGATAAGCCTGAAGTAAAAAGCTGATCTATAAATGGACCCTGTAAAACCAACGTATAGACTACGCTAATAACGGGCAAACAATTGTAAATAATCGACATATCATCGGATCATGTCACCGCGAATGCCCTCAGGGGTGACCGTGGAGCAACGGCAAAGATATTTATCGAAGCATCTGCTCGTGTTCGTTCTAGCAGCGCAAACTCTCTCTCTCTCGTTTTCTCTCTCTGTCCCTAGTTCCCTCGCACATACACTCTTGCGGGAAGCAATTCTTTGTTCCCGACATACTGTATCCTCGACGAGGCGACAACGATGACGTTACAGAGATCCATCACCTTGCCAGCTGGAAGCAGGGGTTCCGAGGGAGCCTAGAACCCGTCTCCCTCCTATCCATCTCAGCCAGGCCACCGCTCAGAGACAATGAGCCAGTGGCTGGCGGTCTCTTCATTTGGCTTCTCAGGGCTGGCCATGTAGTGTTCTGGGTGAACGTCAAAGGGTTAAAAGTTGGGAATATCCCATTTGCTCAGTCACGACCCTCTTTTCCTTGGTATCCCCATACGGGTTCCCTTCTTCATCTCCCGGCGTCTGCCATCATCCCATTTCTGTGCCATCCCCTCAGTTCGCGGCGCTTCAGCGCCACGTCAAGAGCTTCGCTTGCCCCCTCCGCGCCCCCCTCCGCCCCGCCGGTTCGGCCGACATGCCGACGTGAAGATCCCGGACGGGCCTGACGCTGCGGGTGGTTCTTCCCAAGATGGCTCTCGAGCTACTACGTGTTTGCGTTAGACGCGCGACACAAAGCCCCCCTCTTCCCCGCTCTTGTGAGTCAAGGGAGAAGATAGGCTCGGATCACTTTGGGCTGGATGGGGCGGGGGCAGACAGAGCGACAAATAAACACCGAAGAATGCCACCGAAGGCAGCGGATCTAACACTGCCAGGGATCCCACCAGGACTTCACCCGTCCGGATCCAACGGCGAAGAATGCAATTATGTAATGAGTGGCCACTGCGCACGCGGATCAGGATACCAGCTAGCAATGACGAGTGGCTCTATGGCGGGACGAACAACATTACGCCATTTCGCAAGCACCGGCCGACCCGGTAGGTCGCTCGCTGGGTTGACCCCCCCGAAGAAAGGAGGCGACGAGCCGCTTGTAGACAGTCGGGTGAATCAGCATCTAACCACTAGGCCACTTGCTTTGTACTCTACCGGCCGCTCGGTGAAGTGGGCAACGTCGACAGGCCGTGTCACGACTTCACAATCCCCTTAGCAGAATCCCTCCTTGGAGGCCTAAAGGCTCCTCCTTGGCTCGCTGTCCTTTTCAGCCACCCAGCTCCTCGTCTCTAGCGAACTGTTCTCATACAGGAACCGAAGGGCCTTGTAGCAAGTCGGTCGGTAGCGGCAGCTCTCACTGACCCTATGGAGAAGACATTGCCAATGCTCCGGAGAGTGACGGCGGCGGCGGCGGACTGTGACCCACAAACTTGTCCGATCGGAATGGTCGGGGGTTCGGATGGAGAATAAGACCAAGCGATTGTTGTCACTGTCATTGTGAGCCCCCCCCCCCTCCCATGTGTGTGTGAGTGTTGTGTTAAATGC
>MNPL01026409.1:13808-40029 GCA_002081605.1 Tropilaelaps mercedesae
GACTTTCTGGAACTTGACTTTCTCACGTAAGAGCTGCGTACTAAGACTGATATTCTGTTATATCATAGAAATAGCAATTATGATAGAGAAAGATGTAATGGACCAACGTCATTTCATTCATAACTTAGAAAAGTTAGAAAGGCAATTAGCTTGATGCCTAAGTAAAAAGATGCTCGGGTGCAACATGAGGTAGTTAAGTTAATCGAGAAAAACTTTTGATTTTTGATTTGATGTCTAACTTCTTGGAATTTTGTGCAGGTGGCATTCGATTCGTCCAAAAATAAGCTGACGAAGACTAATTTCGCAGTAGGATATAGCAACAAGGACGTTAAATTACACTCGAATGTAAACGACGGCCGAGTGTTTGGGGCATCAATGTACCAGAAGGTTCGGCCTGATGTACAGGCTGGCATGTCGATTACCTGGAACTCCATGAACAGCGTTGCTCAGTTCGGACTTGGAGGCGTCTTTACTGTTGACAAAGACACCTCTCTACGGGCCAAAGTCAATAACGAAGGCTTGCTTGGCCTTGGGCTAACGCATCGCTTGCGCGATGGTATCCAGATGACTATGTGCGCCAATATCGATACAAAGAACTTCAACCAGGGCGGGCACAAGATTGGCTTTGGGCTTAGCCTTGAAGGCTAGAGAAAATCTACAGTTTCTAATGCTTTTTCGAAACAATTAGAATGAAAGATAAAAGTCAAAGATAATGACTAGGCTAATCTATTGTAATGGATGATTGATTACTTGAGCCATCCTTAAGTAGCTGGCTGTCATTTAGTTATTGCTATAGTTGTGGCTGCATTTGCTGTGCTGCGGCTCGTTGTTCTAACGAGTCTGTACACGTAATTATCGCCCTGGGTATTTGTTCCGTTAATGGCAGCGTATTTGTTGGATTTCTGCTGCCTTGTCGATCTAGCACTTCTGCGCGTGAAGGGACGCATTGATTTGATGTCGGGGCCGCTCAGTGAAAAATTGCGACGAAAATGGCAGAGGTCATGCTATGGCAGGGGCTATGCTGTTCGCTGAGGCCTAGTTCCTTCACTTCTATTATTAAAAACGTAGGGTATGGCTGGCTGTATTTTAAACAAAAGTTGAAGCTGATTAATGCGTATTCGTTATTACTGTATTGAAATAGTCTTATAAAGCCATGTGTAATTCCAAGTCAGGCAGATGAATGTCGAACAATGTTTACTACCGGACAAGATGACACACGTACACAGATACAAACAAAATGGAGACGAGAAAACCAGAGAAATAAAAATACACCGGAGCACAAAGGACCGATATGAACAGTATAGAGTGAGTGACTGAGTTCCGTTATCATCAAATATCAAATAAACACGATTAAAAAATAAATAAGGCAAAAGGCCTTCGAGACTATACGAATGGTCGATTTTCTCAATACAACTTAGTTCATTCAAGTTACTAACGATGAAGTAATAAATTTATGTAGTCACAAGAGTATACGGCGTATTTATTGTATCATTATGGTGTCCAATGCAAAGCACTTCACTGCCTTGAATTGGCCCTAACATGATCATCTTGATCAGTGTTTTCAGAACAACATGAAAATTTAAGAAGATTTGAAGTACGAACCTATCATAGGACTTCCACAGACATTAATACTGCGACATTAATACCAATTTGACCATGCCGTTTTATGGCTCCGAATGTAATGTTTTCAAGTCACTCCTAGGGGTTAATTTTTATTTAGCCGTAAAACCGTTTCCATATGCTTTAATCAACTATATGGTAATATTCGTATACTCATGGGGATTGACTGTCTGTATTCCTGGAACTTCTCGACAATATTTTTCGCTGTTGTTGCTCATAGGTCTGTCCATTTTTGGTCTCAGATGACGGCTTTTGTATTCTATCGATTTTGGTGGCGATATATTTGGGTAAGTTAGTTCCAACCATTCGTTAAGAAAAGAGCGCACATCAGGGCCCACCTGCCGGTAGCTGTGGAAATAAAAAATTCTTGGCCCCTTATACCGCGAGAAGAAAATTTCTTCCGCGACGTCTCAACTCGACAACTTTACTCCGTCGCGCACACTAAGTGCAACAACTCGTGGATACATTTTGTTTCTCCGGTCTTCCTACTCTGCTAATTGCCGTGACCGATCGTGACTCAACACTCCTAGCCTTATAGCTAGGGAAGTGCACATCTCTGGCAGATCCCTGGCCTTCGTGTACCCAGTGATAACTCCCCGTGGCGTTCCTTAGAGCCACTTGTCGAAAAATCTATAATACTTCGTGAAATGCCTCGCGTACCATGCTCCTGCTCGAGGCGGTTATTCGATAAACTCGTCCACACTTTAAAACACTTTTCAGGTATGCCAGGAGCTTGTGATGCTACGCCGTAACAGGTTCTATAGAACTCGGCTGTATGGAATGAGCTCGCAACGGAAGAGCGCCAACACCTGAAGAATAAATTTTTATTGCAGGAGATAGTTTAAGCAATCCAGGCACTGTTCTAACAACACGGAAGGTCCTGATCGAGTCAGGAATGAAGCCCTAAAGAACGTCCTGGCACTTTGGACGGCGCTCCTTAACGAGCGCCTCCGCACAGGATCCCTTTCCTCATAATGGCTTGAGGCCAATTTCCTCGTTATTCCGAGGGCCTAACGCAGCCGTCCTCTTGGCGAGGCATGGCCAAGAAAAGTGCGTTTTATACGCTGCTGTCGTCTCTTTTGGCAAAAAGGCTTTGCAATTCCTAGAGGCCACAGAAGTTATTCTGAGAGAACAGTAAGGCTTGAGGCGTCATCGCTCTACCATGCCAGCGTGCTTAGGACTGTTGGACGACATTAAACGGGCTTCGCAACAATTGTTCGCAGTGTTTGTGGATTTCCAGGCGGCCTTTGATTCTGCCTTGCGAATCACCTTCTTGGAGACCTTAGCACGGGTAATGATTCCACCCGACATCCTTGGCCTGCTGATGGACATCCTGCAGGAAAACAAAATCCGAATCGACGATGGAGTTACTCCCCTTCTTGCAAAAAGCATGAGACAGGGAGACAACCCCAGCCCCCTACTATTCTCGGTTCTGCTCAAGGACCTGTCAGCCCTGGTTCGAGGCAAATGTGATCTGGTCAACGTTATTTTCTATGTGGACGATCTGATCATATATGGTTACAGTCTCTTCCAAGTTCAGCAGGCCCTAGCTAGGCTGCATGTTGCATCTCTTGAACTCGGACTAACTGTAAATCAGGCGAAGAATACACGCCCGCCACCTCTGAGTTTCATCGCTAAGTTCAGACGTGGCGGACGTGTATCCGCCGAGGACAGTTTTTTGTTCAATGGCCACTCGCTCACCTATGTCGATAAATTCCCGTACTTAGGCCGATTACTAATAATTAGAGGCACCTGCTTTCTGGCTTACGTCACTCAACGATTTCAAAAGGCGCTGCCTACATTGGCGGTGATAAAGAACCCTCATCTCCTATCCATCTCAACGACCCTGCATCTGTTCGATTTAAAAGTCGCGCCGATGGCAGTATAAGGAGTGAAGATCATTTGGGAGAACCTAAATTATGTAGGCCTCGAGCTCACGATTGCCTGAAGGCATCTTACCTCAAGTGTTTCGGACCTACACTGTGGGACTCGGAGCAGACTCGTATATCTTTTTACTGCACTTTACTCTTCATTGAAGAGCTCAGGAGCTGCTTTGACCTCCTTGCGACTTTCATCTATAATGAAGAGCTCTCGTCCTCGGAAAGAGCATCCCCAAATATCATTCCGGGTTTCCTGAACACTGGTGCAATGAATGATGACACGTGGAAGGGATCAAACCGATCGTTGTGGTAGGGTTCGCGTGCATAGATTCCATCAGAAGCTATCCCACGCCGTTTACCACGAACCTGCCCCCACATGTTTATATTGGCGATGCAGTCATGTCTGCGGGGATGCCATACATCGGAATGTGTCATATCATCTTGACTATCCCGTTGACTCTCTGACGAGTTTAGCCTAGTTCTGCCAAGGAACCAAATAGCACTCATAATCAGATGTTCTTAGTTATGCTCGATCATAACCGAAATCCGCTATCAGTTCGCTCTCACGAGCTCCACTGCTATTTAAGTAGGCGATTATTTTCGATTTCATTGATTAACAACTCATGTTTAAATATGGCTCCTTGCAGCGACTGGACGATTACATAAACTTTCTCCTCGTGTCCTCAAACGTGACCTCTTCATAGAAGAATAGTGCGTAAATATCTTTGATCAACTTAGTAAATTATTAGTTTAGGTAATACAAATTTTGCCAGGCTATGTTGGGATATGTCAGTATATGTTGATGTTGTATACTAAATGTGTTCTTGTTTTTGCGCTTTACTAATTTAGCCTGCCTGGTCTTAACTGTCACTGCTTTAGTACGTAAGTAATTAACTACGTACATCCTTTCTTGGCAAATGGTGCATTTAAGTTTGATAAATAAGTTGGAATTTATAATTTCAAATTTGGGTAAGTGAATTGGATATTTTAAATTTTATGCAAATAAAAAGCAATTGCACAATATATTCTATCTATACTTTTTGTTAGTGAAATTAGTAATTGTTTTTAACATATATTCAATATTAGCGACTACTACAGCGGACATAGTTTTATCGACATCCATCCTTTTTGTTACAATCAACGCCCTGGAATGGCACCGTTTGTGACTACAAATGGGTTAATAAAATCATTTAAGGCTTGCTTTAATAATCGTTTGGTACCCTTCGTAAATTGCTTTTGTATCAAATGCAATAACAAAGATTGAATAAGGTAATAGTATTACTTCTCCGTTCGTCTAATCATAGTACCATGGCCCATAATAACAACGATATAATAGTTATATAATGAAATAATAATATTAGGGTTTATTTAATTTTCTTTCCTTTTGTATATTATTCTGTTTCGTGCTGTCGCTCAATTTCACATGTACTTTTCGTTCCGTCTAGTTATGTTGCATACGATATCTCGATAGGCACATTCGATTTTTTACTCGTCTATTTTCATATGAGTGCTATTTAACACGAAAAACTAACAAATTCAGGCATAACTTGAATCAAGTTTCATCAACAGTTTGCTCTGAGCTACTATCACAATGCCAAAATGGGCAAGGAATATTCTTTTACATGTCTTACGGTGTTCTCAGTTTATACATACGATATAGATAGACCTTTGTCAAATTAAGATTATTACTATTACTCGCGTAGTATTCTACATATTGTCGTTGTGAACTAGGTCTTCGCAGATTACCGTTTTCAAGTAAATAGGTTGAAGCTATACGCTAAGCACTTTCCTTCTTTGACAGTGTCTCTTTCAAAGATAAACTCGAACCTCTCGGACCTTCACCGCTCTCATATATTTATCCGAGAGATAACAGGCTAAAACAAATCGACCATAACATGCTTGAAGACTACCATCGCTAAAAAATTAATTCTATTTTATCTTAGCTAGTTTAAACGCACCCTTGAGCACAACTAAATCCTGGGTGAGTTCGTATACATTCTATAGAATCATCCCTTTGGTTGTTTTTCGGCCAACCCTTATTTATATTTAATCGATTGGTATTCCTTTACAGATTTTGTACAAGTAAAGCCTTGTCAGCTTTTGCGCTCCCAAGTTCATTTTCAGCATAGCTGCTTCAACTTGCGTTTTATGGAGACTATAGTATTTTTAGGGACGTCTTAATTACGCGAAGCGTGGGAAATTGGTGTGCATCGGAAGTCGCAGAATATGATCTCCGAACAGCAAATGTTGTCACACAATTACCGGCAGTTGATGCTATCAAATGACATTAACACGTAATTTCCCTTACTTTGTATCTTCCTGTACAGAATCTTCGGACTAGCTGGACTTTTTCGTGCTTTCCTATGTTTCACTTTCATAAACATTCATATTATTTAACTGAATATATCTATGCATGTATATGAGCGGGTTAACCAATAATGACCAGCACTTGTGTACAGCATTAAATGTGTACGAACAGGTATCACATAATACTGCATAGCCCACTCATCTCGCTACCCTTTTGCAACGGAGGGAGACTCCTGAAGCGTGGATCAGGCGACGGAGGTCTCCACCCGTCATCATAATCATCATCATCCCCACCGTCCATATCAGCATCTTCGTTCAAGCCTAGTTCGTCGACCAATTTTATATTAGTGCCACTAGACGGCAATTGATCAATATTGTTCACAGGATGAACACTGTCCTGTTTAACTTTCAAGACAAATCCACCGGATCCTTTGACAACAACCTTGGTTTCCGCTTTTGATTTTTCGCATTCTATATCCTTAAGATCATCTGTACAAGGCACTTGACGGAATGTACAAATGCCATCCGTTGACGTGTTGTTGGCATCTTCCGTTACGTTTGGACCATTGACTGACACTGACTCAGTCCGCATATCTACACCAAATTCACCTAATTCTTCAACGACAACGGACTGCTCATCAGCACGACTCGCATCGTTAGCGTCATCTTCCTGAATGTTCTCGTTAAATTTCTCGTCAACTGACGGGTGGTCTATCTTCACTTCAGCTGAATCTGGCTCATCATCATGTGCCAAATTGCCGTCACATGCCAGCTTTTTAACATCATTCTCATCAGTTTCCACAAAGGGATCAAAATCAAGACCCGGGAGAGGTTGGCTTGCTTCGTCAAGAGTGGTACGTGTAGGGTCAGACGTAACCTCGCCTGTTACAATTGTGCTTCCGGACGTTTTGGCTTGAGAAGTTTCCTCAAAAACGTCTTCGTCTGAGCAAAAAACTGTGGTAGGCACGGGCTTGAGTACGGGCTAAGTAAAACATTATAGGATATCATTAGTATGCAAAAACAACTCACTATATCGGCAAAGCTTCCCCTTGCTTGAAGCAATCTTTGTAATAGAAAACTAAAGGCTCAAGTTTGTCGACATCTAAATGACCCCGAAATATTCGAAAGAAGCCTTTCATACTCACATCTTTTTGTAAAAATAATAAAATCGCTGTGATATAGCTGCTGCGCTAGGTGTATCTTTAAGATTGAACAACATAAAATGCTTTGCAAATCCTGAAATAAACATATAAAAAAAAATTTTTTTGCATAAATAATTATCAAGCCGCATTGGGTGCTAAGTGTCACTAACTTAACAGTTTTAGAAAGACATTAAGTGTATAAACCTATTGTTATTCTGTTCAAAGTGACTTCAGTATTTCTTAAATTGATGACAATTGTATTGCTTTTTGCTCTGAGCAATATAATAATCTAGATGAGAGCGGTGCCTTACAAAACCATAATCCGTTGAAAAATACTTTTGAAATACGATATACCGCTCTCAAAAGGTCTGACCTGAAATAATGTTTAGAATACCAGACTGGTCAATCGGATGTCTGTACAGCTGGATGCAAGCATTTCGTAAACCAAAAGCTTCAAACAGACCACGTTGCAAATATATTTTGAAACCAAACATACAACGGGCATTGTTACAGCGACTTTCTGATTGGTTTCTAGGGGGTATGTTAACTGTATTTGGACTTATACTTTTACATATCCTAGATTATAATAACTGAAGATGCATTAGTATCACCGATAACAGGAGATATTCGATAGCATCAGTCTGTATTTCATTATTATTATTATTATTATTACCGTTGATGATGAATTTACTTTGAAGCAAAGCTTACCTTCAGATAGTCCTCATGACAGACAGGGTGAAAAAGCTTGTTCTCAACAAGTACGGCGTTCCGCAAACGCCAGTCCTCGGAATCTTCGCAGAAAAATTTTTCAAACGACTCGTGACAGTGCTCGCATGACTGAAAAAATAATACAATTATGTACTGCTATTGTAATACGCGAAAGAAACACTGATTTTCTTTTAAAACCGCCAAGGCAACAAGGTCATCAACGGTGAAATTTTTAAGAGATTCACGGAAGCAATAAACAGAACCTTTCAAATTAAAATTATTTTGTTTGAACTCACGATTTGGAAAGCCAAAGACCTCAAATATTCACTGAGCATTTGAGTTATTAATTAGCGTGACATTAAACTAAATCAGTAGCGCAAATAGCTAAATGTCTGTCGTACCTTAGCAACTACATACGTTTTCCTGATATTATGGGACGTATTATTTGTACAAAGACCAAACTCACGTAAACGATGCCTTCCGGGAGCTTAGCTACTTCTACACTCGGAGACTCCTGAACTAATGATAAAAGAACTCCCGAGCCGTCCTGACTGTTGGATTCCTGTTGTGCCTCCTGTAAGTGAAACCAAATTGTTTCAAGGCTGCTAAAGATTGAGACTAAAGGTTTTCTGAAACTTCTTCGACTCAGCTCCACATTTTCAATCATATATCTAACGATTCCTTAGTAAAGTAGAATATTTATTTATTTTAGCCGCCATACAGCGGACTATGTCCTTGATAAACTTTTTTCCAACTGCTGTCAATTTGCAAACGAATCAACGGAACTGTACATTTTCGGAAAGCAGTTTAGTTGTTTGTTGAGCACGTCTACTAACTGGTCTGTTTTGAAGTGGGTAGAACGCCGGTCTCTTACCAATCAGACAACGATATTATCTTGAAACCCATTTCAGGCACAGTAAGTTGTTAAAGTCAACTGAGTGATTAATATCGGCGTACAGTGTTTGACTAACGTGAACAACTATAGTCTCTAGTAGAAACATATTCAAATTTGTACCTGCCGTGCTGCAGGCCATGGGCCTAGTAATAGAGCGATAACGGTAAGGAGTTTCAACTCTGCAACGTAAAAACAAATTGAACATCCTTCTCTCTCGTTTTAACTAAATTTATTCATCAGGCAAATGTTTGGTAAAATGTAATTTTCACATATCTGATTGAGTAATTCCCTTACTTGTCTTAGAACTTTTCTTCGTGTATAATAACTGACTCGAAGAACCTCCCACTGGATAAACTATAGTCTCATATACATCTTCAGCAACAAAATCGGGCATTTAGTTTAAAGCTCGCGGAATTGCCATCTGTTTGACGGGCTGGCATGTCAGAGAAATGTTAGAGCTTCAATGACGGAGGCCTCGGGTGGCGCTGGATTGATTTTCCCTCACATTTAAAACTTGGCAGTCACCAACAAAACTAGACAACAATGCATTAAAAGAAATGTTATCGCAAGCCGTAAGGGGCTCAATGATCTTATAGTATGAACTATTAGTACAGTGGTAAGCACGAACGTGTCCCTTTCGATGGACCCGGAGAAGTCCGTGCACTAATGGTGTGAAGAACTTGAATGAGGACCCTCAAAAAAATGGCACAAACTTGCCGTTCATGGATTTTTAGCAGCCACTGTGAACGTGGCTGCTGAAATTTCTAACTGATTTAATAAAAGAAATATTGTAAACTAATTTCTGTCTGGCAAAAAAGGTCTTCAATTCTGTATCTTTCCAATGGAGGCAACGCGCGACACAAAGGAAAGCGTGAAAAACTGATATGCCACAGGATTTAAACTGATCACCTCTAAATGCGAATAAGAATCTTTTTTTCTAGAACGTCTTGACTCGCTTACCGGTGGCAGTTGGCCACTCTGGGGCTAGTTAGATTAGAAGACTAATTATATTTTAGTGGGCTGGGCATCAGAGCGTCGGCGAGACTCCTTACTTATTTTGGGGGCGCACTAAACCACGATGAAGTCTCTTGACCATAGTACGTAGGTAGATCCTCGCGTAGTAAACAGCAACCGTTTGCGATGTATTGTCAAAGTTAATTTTGGCAAAATCTTTTTCTGAATTCGTGGGTGGACCACCAGGTGCAAGTAGCATATTGTGAGCAATAAAGTAAAGCTAATACAAATACCGTTTACCTTTATTCCTCAGGAAACATAGCTAAATATTATCTGTTTTGTCCAGCAAAGCGCAGCGAGGCAAAACATCGCGATAACCATTAGTTATTAAAAGTTTGATACTATTCGATTCTCATTTAACATATAATCAAACTCCTGAGGTTTATTCTTCTTCTTTCCTACGTGCATTTATATAATAGGAATAACTTTCCTTGGTGCAACATAAAAGCTGTTTGTTTGTTACGTATTCTTAGTTTTAGACACGGAAAATGAGCTTGTCCAAGACCTAGATCATGAGGTTCCGTTATGGAATTCAAAGCACTGACAGCTTCGACTTCTTCCTTATCGGGACGTAGAAACGCTTAATGACGCCCTCGCTTTGCAGAAAGGTATTTGACAGAGCTTTTTGTGGGACTCATGCAGAAGGCTTATTTACCTACTCCACGAAAATTCACATCCTACTCGTCTCCACCCCCTGGCTCGGTTCTTCATTCAATTGTAGTATTATAGGCCGGTAGGTGGCGGGCGACCAAAGTAATTGGTCGGGGTTGGCCGTCGTCGTCCGGCACATCGGACACTTATTCCAAAACTCGTGAACTCGATAAGTGGGTGGCGCCAAGGTCACACCCATCTTGTCCAGCTAGTACCAACTTTTTCCTTCGTAGCATTTATTTAACGAAAGCTGCTGCCTGGAGTGAATTGCCTTTATCTTCGCATGCAGTGCTCAAGAACCCGGTTCGTCCTGATTTACAGGCCAATGGAAGGAGCATAATTCACCGTGTTTTTGGCGTTCGTATCGTGAAGGCAACAGACGTTCGTGGTCGGAAGAGCAAAGCGGTGCAAACACTTGACAAAGCGTGTCCTATTTAAGTTTCGAAATGAGTAATCGTGCCCTGTTTTTCTAATTAAACCTTGATGAACGGTATGAGCTCTTTTACTGCAGCGGCCGGCTCGCCCTGAGTTCCACTTTTTGCCCTTGTTGACAAATGTTTCCTGATGGGCCGCGGTCTTTTGTTGCGAGGAATCTTTCATCTGTTTGTTCTCTGATGCTTGAAGTTTCACGATATCGGACTCGTCAAACTCAGCGTCGCTGCGCTGCTAATTGTTCTATAGTCCTGGATGGCGCGGAGGATAACGCACCATCCTTTGCGCGCTACAGAGCATGTCTTGGGCAGACCCCTCGTCCCCAATTGCTGGACCCGAATCGGTGCGCCAAAAAGTGTGCTAGATTCCGCGGCCGTCAATAGCAGATATCGCTTACTCTCTCCGAAGTTTTTAATGAGAAAAAGAATCTTGCTGATCTGAGCGACCATGCACTTTTTCTCGCACTTGCGAGCCTTAAGTGAGACACACCTGTGTGGAGTTAATTTAAATGTACTCCTAGGTATTTTGCGACGCGGACCAGCAGATGGACCTACCATTTGGTACGAGCTTGACCGGCGGTCGTTTCGCACGCCAGCAGCAAGATGACCTCGCTTTTGGCAATCGCCATTTTTAGGCCGTGCATCCTCATCTACAGGGCGTCCAAGGCGGCACTTACTCGCATCTGCAGAGAATTCGCGTTTTTACCCGTCATGCTCACCGCGAAGTCACCAACGCAAGCCAGGAACTGAATAGCATGCGATAGACCCCTCAACAAAAGAATTTCATAGTGGGTCAAATTTCAGAACGGAGGGCCCGGAATTGATTCCTGTGGAAGCCTCTCAGTCATCTGCATTTGCAAGCCTTCGTCGTAGAGCGTTTTTTCATCCAGGTAGTCAGACACGTACTTTACCAGGTAAAGATAATCCGTCAAGTCTTAAAGCCTTTATGGCATTAGTACGCTCTCTTGCGGTCATAACCTTAGCTGATGCGGGATATCATACTGGAGAATATTTTCTACGAATAATGTCCGGTTAAATAAAATATGGGAAGAGTTTCCATCTGTTAAACCGTTCAGATTCTTTCTTGCAGGCCGGTAGGCAGAGTACCCGACCATTTCATGATCTCTCGCACACGTTTTGTGCTTCTTTTTGCCGTCAACAACGACATATAGGAACATGGTTTCCACCTTAACGCTCTTGAGCTTAGCCTACAAAACACTCCGCTTGTCACGCTTAATTAAGCAAGCGGACAACACATGTTGCTTTGGGTCCACCTGTCCTAATGCTGGCTTGTATTCCCCAAAGTTCGAAACGGCCAGCACGTTGTCCATCATCTCGACCACGTCAACGGAAAAACATTGTTTAAAAGAACCCGGAGCTCGACTTGAAACATGCACCAGTCCGAACCTCTAGCACTACTTCATTAGCGAAAAAGCAAAAAAATCAGTCAGTATGTATCTTCTCCAAGAATTTGACTTAAACTCGAACGAACAAACAGCCAGCTTGGTGTAAAGCTTCCGATCTGACTCGACCCAGCTGAAGTATGTTAAGAGCCACAAGTACAGAGGAAAAATCACACAGTTGAACGGTTGCACCTTCATGGATCATTTTACGGATCGGTTGCGAATCATGCTCGTAGCATCAGCTAAATGCAAATGCCGCAATTGCTATCTCGCAAGACTGCCTTTGCCGTCTTCGACCTCGTCATCTCGCTTTATACGACAATGAGGTTATTAGATGTCGCGGCAAAAGCTGGAGAAACTGGATCCAGTACAACCGGCTTGCCTCAAGTGTGTCACGGGCTTGCCTATCTCAAGCGAAAGCCACATTGTGTATATATTACCGGGTAATCCGCTCTTTGTCGGAAGTCTCAAAAAAATGTTTCCACCTGCCAGAGACTCCTGCCTGCAGGATATTTATTCGCGTGGAAAAATGCAAGATAACGAGAACCTATTCAGGCCTTTACTATACAGATGCCAATCTGTACAGCATCTGGTAAGACCTAGGACGCATAAACCGCCGTGTAATGACTCGTTTTACAGCGCACGAATTACATCTGTTCTATGCGAAATAAACGAATGTCAAGATCAACAGTTGTCATGTTTATGCAAGGCCCTTTGCTTAACATACTATAAGGCAATATGTCTGCATTTGAACTATTTTGGAAGTTCCTCATAATCATGCACTTTCTGTCCTTATTATTTATATTATTCCATATTACCTACGTGTCTGCAAAAAGTGGTATTAATAAACTTGAGTGTTTTTAACATTGACAAACCTGTTCTTCAAAAAAGTTTCGCGCACGCTCGTCGAGATCCTCAATTTCCTCGAATTCAATCCAGTCCGCAATACCGAAAAACCATTTGCGACTAGTAGCCTTTCGTAAGCCTTCCCGACCGCGTCTCTTCAATCTAACACACAAAGATCAGTTTCGAGAACATGAAATATGGTGATACATCAGAATCTATGTGCAATGAGAATTCAGATAAATGTTCCGAATTCAATGTTTCTTTCAGGTTTCTATGTGATGTTCTTTTTTGCAGTTGATTAACTTATTTTTTGCGTCTGGTTCTATCTTAAGATGCTATTACAGCATTATGATATATACGCTTCATTATCCTTACCGGAAGTGCCAATCCAGATGCTGTGCGTATTTGTCACTTGTACTTTTGTCGCCCTGCTGGAAACGCTGCCCGCAAGAAGAACACTGAATGCCTTCATGCAGGTCGGAAATTACATTTTCGACTCGTCTGTTTTTAAAAGAGAATAAGTACAATAATTTAACGCGATATGTTACCTTATGTCGAGGTGAAAAATATGAAAAATTTAAAAAAACAAGAATATAAATCACTTTGCAGTACATTAATTACTTATATGCATTTTACCACTGAGATAGCTAGAGGAACTGCACAGCTAGGTGCGAAGATGGTGATTGTTTTGTAACATTCTGCGGTGTGCTCCACCTGTCTTCCATTTATGGCTCGCTGATAATGCATTTAAGTTCCCCGGAGGTGCTCTAAACGTGAAACGGGAAATCGCTAAGGAGGGTTTTGCAGCTTAATTTCACGTCTAACAAAGGAATGACAAGTCCGACGTGGTGTTTCGATATAGAACCTTCGCTGCTGTGCATTTTCTTAGAAACATTATAAGAAATCCGAATTCTGGTTTTTTGCAAAAGCTTCGGTTTCGATACATTTGACATCTATTTTAGTTTCTTTAATATTAGGGGTGACATATATTTGCATCGATGGATTGTCTTGTGAATGTAAATGCTTGTTTAGATAACGCATGTGTATCTTATCATAATCAAAATGATGGATATCAACTGCTAAATATTTTGCGCACGAAAAGAAAAATATACAGTTGTGGACAAAAACGTACTTCTTGTGATTGCGAAATCCCCTTAATTTAACATACGTTTCTATATTATTCATCATAAGTACTTATGCTATTTAACATAAATTTCTATATTACTTAATATAAGGTCCTATTTTAAATTTAACACACGTTTCTATGGAAGCCAAGCTGGAAAAATAACGAATAAACGTTTTTGTTCATCAACTCTGTTTTATGTGGAAGATGTTCACTAGAGAATAACATTTAACAAAAATAGAATAATTATTTGTTTCGTTTACAAATAGCTTAATTTTTAAGATTGTTTTATGTGGAAATGCACCTAGGTTTGTTAATATCTCAAAATAACTATTCAAGTTTGCTGAAAATGGCAACAACCAGAGAGCTAAAGTTTAGAGCTATGCGTCGCTGTAAACCTCGAGATGCCAAAAACAATTTATATTAATGTGTAGAACAATATTTAATATCTAATTTGTAAAAACTATCCGGCTAGTTCTGTATCAAAGCAGGTGCTCATTACGAACAAATCTACTGTGCATGATATCCTCTGTCCACGTTTTTTAATAAAAATTAAAACGTATCTGTCATAGCGTGCCAAAACTGTTCCTTTGCTTTAGCTTTCACGTAAATAAAATGAAAGGAATTATTAACTTGACATTATTATGAACACTACAAGTCCAAATTAACAAATATTATATTTTAAACTAACTGCTTGAGTAGGGCCGGCTGCTTGAAACTTAATGGAAGAATCTCCTCGCTCGCAGAAGCCTTGTCCTTCTTAGTGTTGGACTGCTCGTCTGAATTGACTAAAACATTGAACGATAAAACCCTGATACTGTTAGTTAAATTGAACAAAGCCAATTTAAAATGGTTTAGATGATTTCTCTAACGTTGCTATGGTATTAAAACGGGCCTTATTATTCTGACCCTTTTACAGGAATGCAACGATACAATTACATTTTATTACTATTATTACTATTGAATATCTATTATTACTATTGAGTATCTATTTACCATTATTTGAAATCTTATAATCACAATTATTAATGAATCTAAGTTCTCATCGCATGGTGTTTTCTACATTGCAACTTGTCGACGTACCTAGCTTTTTACCATTTTCCTTTTTGATGTCACTTCCCGTGCTGTCACTATCTCTAATGGTTACTGATGCATTACTTATGAGGCCCTGCTCCACAAGCTTCGATAAAAGGTCAGACACGTCAAGGTGAGCAGTACTGCTTAAGGCTGTACCATGTTGTGTGTTTACTGGCAAAATTCGCTGTACGGAGGGAAAAGCTGGACTTTGAGGTGGAACGGAAGCTCCACCTAAACTATCGAGTGCACCAGTTATTGGAGGAGGCATCATTTGAGAGCACCCAAACGTATGATGCGGATGAAAAACGCCTATCGGACCAGAAGATGCAACAGGAGAAGCACATGGTGGACCCATTGGAAATCTGCTTGGGCGACTTGGGAGCGGACAACTGTAAATAAGGTTTACAAATGTCAACGAACGTCAGCAATATTCTTATTTAAATATATGCAAGGTACACCAACTTCCGAACAAAATATTCAGTTTTCTAGTTTTTCTATCATCCTAATATGCACAAATTTTATTAAAATCGCCTGAACTGGTGGCAGAGTTAAATTGTTTACAGGTCTAATATACGGGAATCTAGGACGGTTACATACCTAATGTTGGGTGGCATAGGCGGGGGAAACATAGTCGGAATAGGGCGAACTGATGGAGGCGAAGCAGCGTGAAGCGATACAGGTTCTTGTTCCTCTTGATATCGAACCCATCCCTGTAGCAAAAGGGCGAGACGAGTAAAAACATCATAAAGACGATAATTAAAAAGAATAACAGTTGAAATCTTTTCCTCTGTACCCATTTACTACATTGATGAATGTAATATTATTATAGCCGTGAAAAATGTTAAATCATTGTCTAACGCGGTTGAGATATAGCAATGGCATGACCTGGTCTATTTTTAGTTCGTCGTTGAACGAAATATATATATATATACGTGAAAATTTTTTGACATGTATGGGCGCAAGCATTTCGCCTGCCTATTTTGGCCATTGATATATACACTACAGACACTCAGGGCATGAGAACCACTTAGGTAAGGTTAAAACGTAAAAGATAATCAGAACTGTATTGGAAGTTTCTAGAGACAAGTCTTTCTTTGTGGGTCGATTCCTACTGGAAATTAGGCTTTGATAGGATCAGTATTACTTATGACACTCAGTATAATTTTCTATACGTCATGCTTGTTTTACCAATACTTAATAACACGAAATAGGTTATAGTAACGAAATATCACCCAGCAGAATATATACAGTAGCAAGCTTCGCCCCTCTGTGCTTTTTGTGTTTACGACCCGCAGACTGACCTCGCAGACCTCATGAGTCTACAAGGTCTCTATTCCCGGGACACGGCTTTAACACTAAAACAATCGACATAGCTTACAGCGCAACTATCATTATTGAAAGCATCCAGTTATTTTAACGTTAACTGAGCCGCACAGATTACCTTGCTATTATCTATAATATCAGTGATCTCGAGCTAATACTCTCTAGACGGAAGGCTCGCGTAGACACACTGACGAACTCGATCTTTCCCATTTGCAAAAGAAAGCCCAGGCACAGCTTACAGAGAACCTGACCTTTACTGAAGGCCAGTATTGCAATTTTGTATCAGATATAGACCGTATCGGGAAATTGGTTATTATTATCCTATCCCCTCATGTCATCTACCACTGTTACCACCGTTGTTTACCAATCCGCCTCAGACAATAGAGAAGACAAGCCCGCATAATCCCAACAAGCATACAACTTTATTGCTCGACACAAATTTATCCGTGTTCCAAGTAGTTTGACGGCAACGGGAGGATTTAGTCGGTTCATTATCTGAAGTAAAGCCAAATGGTTGAGTTTGTCATCACATGCAGTGCCGTCTTGGTTATAGGAACTCAATGATACCTACAAAATACCCGTATAGTAACGCCTCCATTCTCAGTTTAACTGCCCAAAGATCACTGTGATGTTACAGTAGTAGCAATAGTGGTTAAGGCACTACACATTTTAAATAAGTAGTCGGTATTCCCTAAGAGCTAAGAAGAAATAGATAATTACGATCTTCTGCCTAAATGAAAAGTCATAATGACTCTCAGCAGCGCCTCACTTTATTCAACATTAGTATCACGACCATCATCACGAATTACCATTATCATTTCTACGAACACTACTTCTAAAGTTTACGGATATCTCACTCGCACACAAACCGGTAGCTCGTAAACATGAAAAACATCATCATCTAAATTTTCTTATTTGCTCATTGTATTAGTAAACCAATAGCGATTGAATTAAGAGGATTGCAACAAGGAGTTTGTTCGCTAAATTTGGTTACTTAGATTTAAAGAATTAGCTAAAAGATTCGTTGTTTCAAAAGTTGTTAAATCTATTTCCTGAATCTAAAACCTGAGGGAGCATACGTGAAACAGACTACTGTCCCTACGACGAAAGGGTTTTACGAAATTGTAATCTTAGGATTTCATATCAAGTCCCGATACCATCAGTCGCATACTTTCTTATAATTCGTTCAAATAGATGAGCTTGAACTTAGCCGATACTTGGATAAAAAAAACTTAAAACGCTAAACATAACTGAAGACGAATAACTTGACCACCACATACGACCTAAAACCAAAAATGTTTGCAAGGCTCAAAATATCACTATAGAAGGTATCGTATGCACTATAATGACCCCCTTAAGCGCATACTTAACTAGCTTCACCTAGATCGTGCAGGCAAGTTTGGTGGAGCTAACAATCGTAGCTCTATTTAACCATGTGTCACTATGTTTGTAGCAGTTTAATGGCTTATCTTTGAAAGGGCTGGCTCATGAAGTATTTAAAACGAAAACTCGCGGGCGATCCACCGTGGTAACTATATGCCACTTTCTCTTTAAATTAGACATTTTTTGTATATACGTTGAGAAGATTAAATAAGCAGAAATTCTTGAATTGCCTACACCCTCTACCATTTGCCGACGAGTCGGTCTTCCCTCGGATTTGTTCCAACGTTTATCATTTCTTCCATCCGTGTTTCGCCCTTTTTGTTCTCTGCTACTTACCCCTGAGACTCCTCTTGCGGAGCTGATAGGCCCATTTTCTGCTGCCCCAGCCCCTCCGGAAGACCCTTGGGGTACCCCTACCAGTCCTCCGGAAGAGCCTACGTGTCCTGGCATTGGGCCAAGGGTAGGCAGAGACTGTAGGCCAAGCTTTGCGACTAATTCAGGTCCAGGTTGTCGTTTATCACATACTGTGGGACAGGGCGGTGGAAGGGTTATGAGGAAGACATCATCTCCACTCCGTACTTTTATAGGACGCCCGTCGAATTGGCATGAGTAGGGCACCCCATCTGCGCAGCCAAACGCAATTATTAGTATTACTCCTACGATTTACTTACTCCTGATAAATTTTTAAGGGTAACCTCGATTGAGCCTTGAAATCTGGCTACAAAAGCAATTGCTTCGGAAGGAAATTTAAAACAGAGTTCATTGAAATACGTACCTTCTATTAAATTTTGCTTTCATATAATAAACAAAAAATCTAATATACAATTGATAAAAACTTTCAGCAAAGCCGTTTCACGAATTTTTTTTTAGTGTTCTTGTCCGCATACCTATGCTATGCATTGTGGCAGGTTCACTCAGCTGCATAGCAGCGTTTTCAGACGCTTTTGTACTATTACCTTATAGCATACATTATTACTTGTTAAACAAGGGAAGTACACACTAGCACACATTCTTTCATTTTTGATACCTTCATTATCAACCTATGAACAATCCGCCTTCACAAATATTGCGGAAATTCGATCTCGGCATGCCGAAAAGATACATAGCCGTGGTACTATAAAATTGCAAACAGGTTGTATTTCCCAACCTTAAATATATGATTTGAAATATATGATCCCAACCCTAAATATAAAATTTGAAAGTACGCTGGGCTGTTTAGTTGCCACACAATATTACAAATCTGTAGACTACAATTTACGACAGAAGTAAAACCTTCCCACCAACTTACGCAAAGCTCGTCGCGTGTCAAATATGTTTTTAGCAACACAGTTTAGGATTCTCTTCGACGTGAATTGACAGTCAAGACTTAACCTTTACACATGGAATAACGTGCTAAAAATAAGCTCACCTTTATTCTTTTGAACTAGGACAGGAAAAAACATGTAAAATTAAGCTCTAGTAGTTTTTTTGACCCTGCTCTCGCAACCTATAGTGTAGACTATTCAAATATCCTTCTAAACGGATCTTTTTATCCTGCATAAAGGGAATCGCATTAGATCAACACCAATGTTTATCATGAATGACCTTGTCTAGTGACGATATAGTAAGTTACAACCTCTAAAATACGATACAAATAAAAGTAAGGAGAACTTGTGTTGCACATTGTGCGAACTGAAGAGAGGGAACGGCATCTCCAAGTCTGTATCCAGAACGTGGAAGATTTTTGTGAGAGGGTCACGTGGCTGTCAATTGGAAATAGCGTCATGAGCCATGTCAATGCTTAACCACAAAATTTCGCTTTTGAAAACGAACAGCTCTAAAAATTATTTGTTTTACGGATTTCACATGAAGGCATTAGTTTTGAAAGATGCTCTATTTCAGAACACCGGAAGTTCTGGGATTTAAGCGGATCACCCTGCGTAAAAAGTCACAAGTACACCCGTAGACCTTAAATCAGCGTTACATATGCAGCGTACAATCCACTTGCCCACGACAAACATTTAGAAGTTACACCATCTTCTCTGCATTAATTTTTTATAAGAATCAGACATTGTAACATAAGATGTTGTTGCTCTAAAAATATTTTAAGCATTATTTCATTCATATGAAAATATGAAAAATATTGACTTGATCGGGCAGACCTGAAGTACTACTAGTCAACGATTTCCCGTAGTGATAGGTTCGCTTTTGAAGCTTCTCGGAAGTGATATAAATAGTGTAGGCATAATTTTATTTACAGAAAATTAGCATGTATTAATATGATAACAGCGTTTTTCATGCGCACTCCAAGAATACAGAGGCGTTTCGCAGTCACATTCTTTAATCACACAAGCAATACGAACGTCAGATATACACATCGTTCTAGGTCGTCCTTGCATAAGTGACATGCCTAATGTAAAAGAAAGGGAATTTCAGTTTTCAGCTGCTTTAAAAAGGAGATATGAGAAGTTCCTAGATGACGACTTACCAATATATAGCTCTCTGAGTGGAGCACCGAAACGGACTCGATGAGTGTTTCCGTTGACAGTAAACTCATGATCTTCTCCATCAAAGCTGGCCATGACACATTGCTAAAGAGCCAGAAAAGAACATGAGTGTGCTATATTCTTTAGCATAATACAAAGCAAGTTTCAAGTGACCACCGATACAATGCGTACGCGTAGCGAGTCCTAGATAAATGAGAACCGTTAATCTCATTATCGCTATGCTTATCACAGTTAACACTAGCTATTCCCTTCTTGAGATCTTACCTTTTAAACGAGAACTCAGGCGTTACAAACCTTCTCTGTCAATGTATTGAGCTGAACACATTCAAATTCATACTTTTACTTTTTAAAGTACTATAAATAGACTAAAGATTGGCTATTTTTATAGGGCATTCCCAGTTCACCTCCTGAAGATCATAATTTTTTAATTAATAAAAGAACGAACGCGTACTCGCTCTCCAGATGCTACTATTTTTCACGTTCTCTTTTCTTGATGTTTCTTGTGGCGTACCCAAAGATGCAAGTACCTCTTTCGATATATAACGAAACAATTCTGCTTGTGACAGTTAAATTTTCTACGAGGCATGTGCCAAATTTTAAAAACATTAAAGTTGTAGTGTCGGTTGTTTGCTGTCATCGCACAGACATTTAGTCAGTTCGCAAACTGGGCAAACTTCGTATCAGATCCATGTGTCACTGGCGGCTAGCAGCGGCATATAAGATGCGCATAGGCTTTTCAAAGAATGTCCTACATTTCCTAATCTCTAACTCATTCATTGCTTTCACAAAGTCGTTAATTACGTTCCAGCAGAGAACAATATTAATATGCTCTATCCATGATGCCTAGGTATGTACGTCGTCGTTTGGAAGGCTTGGTTGTGGTCCTCGCGCCTCCTTCCTCTTCCTTCGGTAGCTCTCCTCGACTCACATCCCTACTGTCTTGCCTGTACCCTGTCCCTTGCTCTCTAATTTCCAGGTCGTAATCGCTCTATTCTTTTCTAACTTTTCTCTTTTCCGCGTTAAGACCCATTGTGATATCCTATCACCTTATTAACTCACTCCAAGCTTCTAGGTCCTTCAACATGTAGCCCGTTATTTCTCTAACACTTATCTCTCGAATTCTGGCCGGGCAGACCTCTTGTAGTGCAAGGCTGTAGCTTTATATCGCACCTCCTCTACCGTATCACAAAGAATATGAATGCTGCGTTTTCCCTGCTTTAACTATGTATGTCTACTACTGTGAGCTGTTCCATGCATAAATTCCCTATTCGAACCAAGCCATGCCCAAGTGTCGGCTATCAGTCTTGGTCCAGCTCCTCTCGGTTCCCGGGACCCGGTGTCGTCCATCTCTCCTATGGAGTATCAATGGTGGCATTCCTTATTACCATCAGGTCCAGATCCCTATCCAGGAATAGCGAGCTCTTTAGTACCGCAAACATTTGGGCTAGGATTACGGGCACTTTGGGCGACACGGTCTGATGCACCCGGCTATTCTGACCGTTAGTGCCTTTCAGATTCATTTAAGTGCACAGCTATTCCTTGCCGTCTGCAGTTTCATGGTGGCGCAAAGAAGTGTTGCATATAACGCAGCCGACACGGTTACTGAGGTCGCGAGCCAGATTCAGGGGGCCTATATGCCCTCACGAGTCTTCATTCGGTAGCGCAGTGTCGAAAACGATTTACAGTTGCTTCGTGTCCTTTCTAACACGGACCCACTAGCCCGCTACTATATAGCTTACACTTTCTGTCCGCTTTCGACATTTTACGTAGAGGGCTTCCGTCCTATTCGGTTCTAATTGAAGATAATTTTGATCCATCAACTGGGTAACTCCCGTCTAAGCCTCGACTGCTTGCGCTTCGTGTGGAGCTTTTTTTGACCCTGCCAGAACCGCAAAATTAGCGTCACACGCCAGGATTATGGAGACCTTGAGATGTACAAAAGCTCTCCTATCCCCTCAAATAGTGTGTTATGCTACGTGTGCCTGCTCAGGCTTAGTTTTTGCAGCTAAGCGGGTGGTGTCCACTTTTCAAAACTGTAATTGTACCGCATGGATGAGCGAGTGCGGGAGACAGGGACAGGCTCCTAGTAAAAAGTCGATTCCCTTTCTACATTGATTATTAGTCAGTAATGTGGCTACCTGTGGGTTGAAGGAACCTCCAATCATTTGTTGCTTGCAAGAGAAGTTCCTGACGCATTTAAAGTAGGCGTTTCTCTGACGTTCCCGCCGAGCTCTCGATCCCCTACAACTTCCCTGATTAGAACATAGCGTTGATTTGGTCTTGCATAATGAGCTGCAAGGATCCAGTAAAGTCGAGCTTGTGCCTGATGATGACCTGCAAGAATGACGTCGCTGTATGGCGACAGGGATGTCCGTAAATATAGTTTGTTGCGCCTAAGCAAAGAAAGCCGCAAGCGGAGGGTGCTTATTTCCGCTGATTTGATTCCAATGCTGTAACCGCTTCGTGTGCACTAAAACCACATGTAAACGTTAATTGGAACCTAATAAGCCGTTTAATACAGGTATAAGCGTTGAAATTCGACGAAGTGGTGCGTGCGTTTTCTTCGTTGTCACTGCCCCCTTATCTTTTTTTCATATTCCGTCTGCCCGCTGCCACAAAGGACGAGCCATAAGCCCTGCTCGGCTGCTGCAATGTTGCAAAGCTGTTGCAACCAATGAAGGTTCTGTCAATAAACAGCATAAAGAAATAATTGGGTTGCATTTCATCTGTCAATTTTTTTACGGCAACGCAGAAGAAAGTGGGATCACGTGAACGATCGCTGGACGCCGCTGCTAGAAAACAGCTTGAAGCTGTCATTAATCAGGGCTGTGACTTCGTTATATACCCGGAATGCCATGTTATAAAAACCAGGAGCGAGCTATGCCGTCTGCTCGAACATCCAGTCCTAGTTTATAGCATATATAGTTGTGGCAACGATTACAATGACGTGGGTTTAGAAGGCGTAGTAGGCAGTACGACTTGCGATACATGGACCGCCACTTCTGCAAGACTCCGAACGCTGCGCCCGGCTTGGTTAGGCAAAAATAACCTTGTTAGTTGAATCACATGTTTCCACAGCACCATTTCAGTCACCAGTCATCTCAGTTGAATATTTTGCGCTAGTGCGCCATTAATGCAGTGCCGTATTATGACGGATAGCTGCTTAGGTACTCCGTCCGAACGATCGATCTGATACGAGGTCCTTCAAGTATGAAGGATTTGGTCCGTCAAAACATAACCCGATGAAGGTGGAAAAGACAAAACAACGACTTACCTCTTCGCTCACCCCTCCTCGCGCAATCCTGTTTTACTACGAAAATACCGTAGGGACTAGCTCGTGATTGAAGTCGTCGTATGCGGGCGGGCGGGCAGCGTTACTGCTAGGGAGCGATGGCCTCCAGCGACATTGCAGCAGTAAACTAGAGGTTTTGTCGCCTCGCATCGTGCCTGATATCTTTTAACTGATATATACAGTTTAGCGGGATTCTGTACGTGGCTGATTTTAAAATAACATCCAATTGGCAAATTCCGTTTGTTCTACTAGTAAATGCTTCAATAAATTCCTCAAGGGTGTAGATCAGCCGGCTTTCCTGAGACCGACTGGTAAATTTAGCTATACTCAAGTGGGCGCTCGGGCACACGCAGCTCTGATAACGCTTTTGCTCTTGAAGTTCAAACCGCAGAAGTAAGGGCGTCCTTTTGCAATCGTCAGGCAATGTAGATCCATCAGCGGTTGCATTGTTGCGTTTGTAAAATCCGACTCCTCTATAACGGGATTTGTTGATACGCGACAGTCCATTGATGACTAGGTGACAAACTGTACCAAAGTTTTGCTTTGGTTCAAAGAAGTTTTGAAGCCGTTGCTAGCCTGACTCTTCAATTCGCTTTTCGAGTTCCTTCTTTGATGAAATTGTACAAACGACAGCTAATTGTGTTACACATTGGTGGCAACATGTTTTTGTGCAGCGGGTGAAGCACTTTTGTTGGCTTGGTTGCTCGCGTTAGCGGTCTTTGGCTTGTGCGTACGAACAGGAGGTTCGCAAGGTCGATGCGTATATCGGAGAGCCGCCGGTCTCGCTGCCTTTTGCCGCTTGCATTTTGGCCACTAATATTTTGGACTGACTTAGTTAAGTTGCATTTTGACTATGACCTTGCGTTTTCCTTTGCAACTAGCAACTCACTCTTGCAGGCAAGGCGCTGGATTACCTGGCTGAATTAGCTACATGCGTACCCCTACAGTTAGTACAACGGTTAGCTAAGTAATACAAGGCCGTTCAAGAAGCTCGGAGGTACTGCACGATGAGGAAGTTGAGAGTTATATGGACGCAACAAGTTTAAAACGTATATAGGCTACGGTACCAACGTGATGTTGACTAAACAATTGGAACTAGTGAGCATTTTATAGTCAAATGCCAGGCATTAAGCGTTTGACGAACAACCTTAATGTTAATTTAAACATTTAATTTATTAAAGATGAAAGAACAAAAATGAGGCAAGAAGAGCAGAAAACTTAAAAGACCCGTATTTAAAGACGCGATGTTAGGCATATAAATCATCATGTTAGTCTAACATTGTTCGTATTCTAAGTAAGAAAAGTACGGTTGATGTAACACTTACTTGCCGAACCATTTCATCCTCTGTTTTAGTATCGTTCACCTGTTAATGTCTTATATTTTGAGTGAATTTTCAAAGCTAACTTACTAGCATCTCAGAGCAGGCGCCGCTTTGACGGATGCAGAAGAGGTATTGCCCGAACTCTATCAAAGGCTCTATAAAGCACCCTTTTGTGCTTTCTCCTTTAACAGCTTGGAGTTTCAACCACTTTAAACAGTTGGTCTCTAGCAAAAATAAATACTGTTCTTTGAGGATTACTTGTTATTATAGTAGTTACTAAGCGCGTGATAGAAAATTACTCAGTAAAGAGTGGACATAAGTAATTAGTAGGAGTGTAGAAACTGTTAATTTGTGTGTCTATTTTTTTTATTCCTGTATTTTAAGGCAAGCATAAGAACATCTTTAATCTTACATGCTCATTTATGACGACAGGCCGTGGATTTCCTCGAAAGCAGACAAGTCTAGCACGAACTAGGTTTGGAGGTGCATCATCCATAATTGCTACTGCAACGCCGTCGACAAAACGAATGTCTCTCATTTGCCGGTCAAGCAGAATCTGGCCAAACTCAGGGGCTGGTCCCGATACTTTATTTCACATAGCAATAACAACAACGACAGACGTATATTTAATTCACACCACAAAGCAAAGGTAAAGTACCTTTGAGAAAAACTTAGGCCGCAACTCAAGTATTGAAATAGTAGTAAAGGCATTGCTAACAAACTCACCTATTTCAGTGACAAAAAAATTAATTCAGTAAAAATTAATGGAAGTAGGGTCCTTATCAATAATAGGAAAATAAGTTAACATAGTTATCCAAAAGTGTCTTACTCTGGAGGCTATTCAGAAGTCTTAAATTAATTCTGTCAGGCTTTCGTTTATGCGCAGAAGTATGGAAACCAGGGACTGCATCTCCCGCTAGGGAGACCTGTCCCCCATCTGCAACTACCGAAGGGCTCCGCAGAAGTCGTTCGGCTTCCCGTACAAGTAATTCGGCAGACAAGGAACTTCCACTGATAGTCTGTTCCAACGGAGCAACGCTTGTAATTTTCTGACTACGGATACCGGCATTAATCCCTACATGGAAAGCGGGTTCGTTATTTTCTATTGCGACTGCAGATGCAGGCGGAGACATTCGTTTCTTTGAACGCGGATCTGAAATGAATATAACACATATATTTGTAGTCGAATATCAAATTATTATTCTGTTCACTACTCCACATGTCTTAATATAATACCAAGTTTAGCTCACATTTTTTTTGCATATAATCTTCGCATAATATGCGGTCAAAACAGGCTATGGGTTGCAACATAAGTAAG
>MNPL01026409.1:41058-63570 GCA_002081605.1 Tropilaelaps mercedesae
GCATATAATCTTCGCATAATATGCGGTCAAAACAGGCTATGGGTTGCAACATAAGTAAGTCTATAAACCTGATTGTGACAACATCCGTGGCTTTTGTAGTAATCCTAAAGCTGCTCATACCTGTAGAACACGAGCCCAAAAAATCTACCTCTTTTACTAGCATGGCTGGTTGAAATCTGTATATCATCATTTCGGCTTCTCCCATGGGCTTCTGTTATTACTGTTGTCGCGTCCGCTGGTCCAACGTCCAGAGCCTCGGTCTTCTCCCGTGGCGATTCTTTTGCATTCAAAACCAATGCTTGCGCCGAAAACGAAATTGCACCTTTTGGCCTATGCAGAGTCAATCCTTGTTAGTATTTATTATGTAAATATCTGGGTAGCTCTAACCAACTTCAGTTCAACCGAACCGTTCTGAAGACTTCTTCTGTACTAAAAGAGCTTGACACAATTACCATAAGCTAATAACAATAATACATTTTATGAACTCGATCTTGCCTGCTGTTGATAAAGAAAGCCCTTATAAATCACTGAATAAGATTGTGAAATGAACGTATGAGGTAAGTATTACGAAGACCGAACGTCCATATAAAATGTGAGGTTAATATTGCAATAAAATATATCCGACATTTGGTGGATGAGAGGGATGAACAATACGAAAATTTCACAAGAGAGGTTAGTCGAACCAACCTGATCCTGAGATCGGTATCCTCTTTACACGAAGGAAAAACAATGCATTCCTCTTTTCGTCTCTTGGCGCGCGGCTCAAGCACCCTGAAAAAATTAACAAAGTAAAACCAAACGAACTGACGATAGTTGAACTGTAATGGGTATAACAACAGCACGCCTATTCGTTTTGTGCTACTATTGTCGATTAAATATGTAGGCTTTTTGCTGAAATGTGCTAGACATTAGTTTTTAATTAACTTTTAATTAACATATTCAGTTTTTCCAGTTCCCTGAACGAGTTTTTATGGAACCAATACTTAATGAAATATAGGAAACGTTTAGGCAATAGGGGCAGACTAAAGAACATTTAGTGTATGATTGGTTGTCTTACGTGTGAACCAGTAACTAAATTCTGCTTGAACACAGCTCAATATTGTTTCACTTCAAACGACAATATAAGCCCAAGTGGCGCATTTGTTTAGAAGCGTAAGAGGGCAATAGTCAGAATGAGAGTATCCACTATACACGCTTTTTAAAAGTAGTTTAAGATGCACATTACATTAGTATACATCTTTATATCAGAGGTTAACGGCGTAGATACCATATCCCATTTAGTATTACAATTTCTCTATTTAGGTTCAGTTTGACTGATTTACAGAACGCCAATTTAGTTTTTAACAGGGCCTACTAAGCTTTTTATAAGCTACAGAGTTCAACAACGAGAAAACAAAAATATCAACCTATAAAAACACAAATTTGACAACACCAGAGGGTGCTATACCTGATGATTTTAGCACATACCTAAGGTCAATGTCTCCAGTTAGCATCGTTGCGGCCTCTTTGTCAGCAAGAATTTGACGGGCGGTAATCGATGTAGGTTGTTGTTGGCCAGAAAGAATGTGAGAAGAAGTGTGAAGCCTTTTAGAGTTTGATGATCTTTTTGAAGGTACTCGCCTAGCACTATCCGACCAGAGTTTTGCCTCTTCTGTGATTTCCACTGCATTATGCGACGTCGTTAAAGATGTTAACGATTTCTTGGGGATACGAAATTTAGAAGACAATATCTAAAGACAAAGAATGTATATTAGCTTATATAAAGTTCGCGTTATTTTGTTACTTTTTTGTCTAGCATATATAGATATATATATATATTATGTAAAGTATTTAAAAGCTTATATATATATATCTTCCACTGCAGTTTAAAAATGAGTAGCCCCAACACCGCAAAATTATATGGCAAAGGTTAACAAGTTCCAAACATTTTTTGATAGTAAAAGTATAAACTATAAAATATCGATGAAGAGTCGAGAGAGAAAAAACATCAAAAACGAAGCGCAATATCAATATCGGGACAAAGTAGCAGAGCGCACCAGCGATTCACAAATTTTGTTTTTGGATGCTTTCTATTAGGTCTCACCATACCCAATATAACATATTCAAAAATGAGCAAAGTCACAAACTTTTGGCGAAGCGAAGAGGCGTTCAGCATTACTATAATAATAGATAGATATATTCAGGATGTTAAATCCATGCATTTTGAGCTGCGCATATGATGTAAAATCGACTTTTAGATATCTCTTCTAAGTATTAAGATACGTGCATTAATTTTGATCTTTTCGATAATGATGACGCTTGAAACATACCTGACTCAATAGAACTCACAATTTTGTGCAAAAAATTCGACTCCTTCGTCGATTAGTTTTGAGCTATTAGAGGCAGTTTTCCTTGAAATTATGACCGTATACCTTGTATTTTGTATTCGTTTTCTCGTAAAAAGTAAGATAAAGGATAAATGTCAGCGCATCAAATTGTGCAGATGTGTCACAACTCTTATCCGTCTCGATGAATTATCATAAAATTAGGTAGAGGTGCGATGCTCTTTTCTTAAATATAACATCAGGATGTCACTTAAAGTGTCTCTTTAAAGTGTAACTATGTGTACCTAACCAGGGTAATGCGTTTGAATACCTGCTGGAAAGGTTATTTAGAAACACGAACTACGGTGTCAGGTTTATCGTATATCGTTGCCCCACTCTAACAGGTCATTTTATATAAAAAACAGTTTCAGAAAAAGTATTCCCTTAATTTTATGAAATATTTCATATTCAATTATATATTGATGAGGAAATGCGCTAGATTGTATTTGTAATAACATGTTTTAGCTCTAAATTGAGATATCTATGAAATATATAAGCTCTAAGCGCTTTTTGCAAAATAACGAAATGTTGTTAGTAACCCTCAGTTTGCGATTATTGCTGGAAAAAGTACATTTAATTTAAAAATTTGGATATTTTATTAAGGGTTCCCACATTTAAATAAAATAATGTATCTTTCGGCTTACAAGCCTCGCAAGAGGCCGATTAAAGTAGGGGCAATTTTCAGTAATATTATTGCTTGTTGTTCTTGCCAATAATAACGATAATATTTATTTACAGTTACTTACAGTGCTTACATTTTGTGAAGGACAAATAGCTACTAAGGTACAAGATCACTTGCTACCATATATGCACAAGTGGTTACGAATGTTCCCACATTAAGTTTCAAGTCCAATGCATTGTCGGTATAGCAAGATGATAAAATCTCAAATAATGAGTTTACAAATATAAAACGAGCATCGATTCGAATGTTTGCTGATGATAAATTGTAAAGAAGTATTATGTACGAGAGTAGAATCACTAGGGTTAGCTTGAAATCTAAGACTCGTCCTGGCTAATTTTTTATTTTGTCTACTTAAACTGCTACACCTACCATGGTACAGATTTAATTACAACATGCTGCTCTACCGCACCAGTACCATAATTTTACTTTTACAAACCTTATGACGCTCTTCTTCTTTCCGACGCGTATCACCGATTACCATCGCTAACGAATCCTTTGCTTTGTTGTCGTTGCTGTTGGTCTTATTGTTGCTAGTCGTGGTGACGCTGATATTATGCAGCTTCTCTGTTGCAGCTCCTTTCTTAACTTTGTCACGATCTCGAAGGCGTTTCAATTTCTTTGACTCGCCGTCTTTATTGTCATGATTTTCATTCGGTTTGTCAAAAGTCAATGATCGGGTCGTCATTGATTGTTTCTGTTTAGAGTAAGAAAGCGATCCGCCAGAAGAATAAGCATATAATTACGCCAGAATACCTCGACGAGGGAGGCATCCTAGTACCACTTAATTCGGTAGGTAGACGGTATAGAAAAAGAATGGAATATGCTTTCCTTAAATACGCTTTTCACATAATATTACTGTTTTTAATACTAGCAGATCTTTAGGATAAGGCAAAAATGCATTAGTACAGAGTTTTGCTGAACTCCCCTACAACACAGTAATAATAAGTGACCATAATTTAAAATGGAAAAGAATTGAAGTTAGTAGTAGTATTAGCAGTGACAGAGGGTGGATAGAACGCCAGTGAACCTTTGTTCGCAGATGAGTGCGTGTAATGGTTTTCCCACATGGGCTCACTGGAGCCACTTGAATTTCTCCAAGCTCTTGTTGTTGAAGCTGCTTCGGATGCTGCTGTAGTTGGGACGCTGATTGCCCATTTAGGGATGATTGAAGTGAAGGTGTTGCTTCTCCTGTTTCGGGTTGCGATTGTTTCACTAATGCTGCCGCTGCTGTCTTGTGAGCAATCTCATCCCTTTTTCGTCGCAGTTCTTCCTGTATTCGGTCGAGCTGCTTTTGTCTCTCATCCAAACTCTTTAATTCAGACTCCGTCCCGCGGGCGATCTCCAACTAAGATATCATTCATATATAAAAATTGTAAAATATTGAATATTTATGTAAGGGCACAGCACATATGCATGGCCTAGGTAATTTGATGTCTATCAAGGGTTAAATTAGTCCGACTAATTGAATTGGCATGAAGTTAATCAACCTGTTAGACGTTTGTTGCAGCTTACTATTTTTGATCTATTACCTTTACCATTAAAGCTAGAAATTAACGATATAATTTTTGACCGAGCCATTGGTCTTGTCAAAGCCTTACAAGTTAGTTACGTCTACAACAAAAAGTTACACTAAGAAAAGTAAGGAGATAGAAAACATTATTTATACTACATGCGTTGTTTGATTACATCATGGTTTATGTAATCTATCAGTAGTCAGAAATTCACTACGTTTACATGACATGTATTAACATGCGTTGAATTACAAAGAGAAAGATCTCAGAAACCCGATTGATTACCCACATATTAATACGTGCATATTTTAAAGTACAGCAAAATTAATCACCGTAGCTTCTTAGTTTCAACTACTTTTTTCCAAACTCCGGTGGCTAATAAGCTAGCGGCTACGATGACAGACATTTTTTGGAGGCACGAAGAAACTGTCTGTATAATATTTAGCAGAAAGTTCATAGAAAATTTGTCTGTCTAGTAGTTGCTATATAGACATTCCAGACAAATGCCTACATCTACTACATCTATTGCCATCTTTCCACTTGGAGCGGTTCCACTCTAACTAGACATCCCATTATTACGCTACTAACTATAACGATTTGCTAGAATCAACAACTACGTATTTCTCATACACGTATTGCTGAATGGTTAAATTCATTTAAGGTGTCCTTTTGCACGTACCGCACTGTTCACGTCGTTTTAAACTTGTACATAAATAACCACTAATATTATTCCAACTGGAAACCAGACATTTTTAAGGTTTTTGCGAGATTCCTAAAAGGCGTTCTATTTGTCTCATAATAACGTCGACAAAATCAACTTTTTACTGAACATTCAAACAATCATCATAATTTTATAGTGTGCACGCAATGTGTTTACTATCTACAAATGAAGGAATTGCATATCAAATAATTGCAGTTCGAAATTCTTGCGTAATGTCTTTATGGTAAGTATGGTCTTCTTTATGCTTGAAAAATTGTCGATATATATATTTCTTTTAATGTATTACTAGCAATGGGCTAACAATTGTAGCAAAATGTGAGACGAAGAAAATGAGCTCCACAGACTACAAGGTAAATTTATTTACGCTTTTAGGCTACACCCTTCTATTCAAAATTATAAATGCTTGTTGAATTAATAAGTGTATTTTTTGCGTGGTTATGCCGCTGTGTGTTTGTAGACAAACGAATAAACATGCAACAGAGCAAGCAGGCTGAAAAGACTGAGGCGGTTGTGCGAAGCACTGGCGAAGGACGACGCACCTCCGACGGAGGTTTTTTGAAGAATTTAGGGTTCACGTGAATTGGAGCCGCAGCGCACACTGGCCAGTTAGGATCAACTGCTTGAGTATTCAAATCAAGCGCATAGAGTTTCCGTTCTGGAAATATTTCTTTCCATGTTTGACGTAGTTTGAACAGTGCTGTACGAACGCGTTCATCTCCCTGCAACAATAATGAAAATGCTTTTACCCAACTTTTCAGGCAAGTGCAGAGTAGTGTGAATGAAAATTATCTCAAAAGTATATTACTATAATTTTGGCATGCTACACCGTATATGAATCGTATGTATAACTATGAAATACCGAACACCATTCTATTGAGTAGAGCATGAAGAGTTAAGTGATTGCAATTTTTTTTACTTTGCTGATTCGCTTGCAATATATATACACCAAAGCATACTTTTCTAAATAAATTAATTCGCCCTGAATTCTGCGTGAAAATCACATCGAGCACCATCTAACAGTGGTTTCGGTAGCTCGAGTATGAACACACAAAATTTTTGTGTGCTGAGTCGGAAAGACTTCTTTTCTTCCCTTAGTACGACAAACAGGCCCTTTGGCTTTTTGTTATACTTTTTCTAGAGGCACAAAATATTGGTCTCGGATGACGAAATGTTGGATGCATTATTTCTCTAAAATGCCTTATTAAGAATAATGTTGCAGTACGGGAACCTTTTCAGTGTACTGCAAAAGTGATATACAAGCCACTTAAACATAAACATATGAAATGTCTAGAATGAAATTCTACATTATTGTGCACCTTTATATACGTGCCACGCCTATATTAATGCACGGTAAAATGCAGAGTGCAAAGAAGTTTATCACACACACACACAGATTATCAGCACGTAGATTTCATATTCAAGTGTCATCATCATTATTATAATTACCATCAAATTGTATTTGGTCCCCCGGGGATCAAATCCAAACCGTCTTCGAAATGAATCAGTTAATCAAATATGTAGATCGGGCGATATTGTAATGATTCGAAAATTTTGGATAACTGAATGGGCAACAACTGGACAACTGATAATTGGAGCAGAAGGGTTGCGATCAGGTGAAGACATTGGCTCAGACATTTTCTAGAGTGAAGATTTTTGAGAATTAATACTGTACCCGACGGTGAGTGATAATTCTGTTTTTCTAAAATGATCGCGCTCAGTTATAATAAACTGAAAACAAACCTCTTGGAAGACAAGCACAAAGTTTCGCACGATGTTCTCTGTAAACAGCTGCACGTACGGATCTCCTATATTCTTCACAATGGAGTCGATAAGATAAAGCGAAGGAAGCTTGATGGAAGATTCACTCTGAAACAGGCAAATAAAATGTTGTGTTTCCATTTTTATAAAGTATTTCATTTCGAAACAAACTGCAATTTAACAGTCATTAAATTTTTTGATCATTTATTGTATAAAAGATGCATAATTCGGCCGAAGGTCGACGTTAACGCAGAAAAGCCCAGTAAAGGGTGAGAAAACAAATACACCAACATTCTCTCTGACTTCAACGCCTGAGATTATAAATTCATCGTCATACTGATAACTGAGGCTTTAACTTCACCTCATTACCAAACAACAGTTATCATCTGGCCACTTTAACGGTTATTGATTCGAGAATTGCTATATTAGATATGTCATTTGATTTTGGAGTGTGCCTAGACATTTTACTGTCTGCCATGTCGTGAAGGTGTGATACTAATTGGAGATTTAGTAAATTCCTTTCCGGGTTGCAATTCCACACGTTGAACGAATTTCTTTCGAACACGCTCAACAACGTCAAGAAGTCATTTTTGATAAGGTTGGCAGGCTTCACAGTACTCTAAAAAAGCCGAAAATTCGAGAGGCTTCATGAAAGAGTACCGAAAAATCACGTTAGACAGCAAGGCCGTAAATTAAATAGTATGCATAATATGTATACAGGAGTCAGTTTGATTATTATAACAACAATATAATTTCTCATAGAACGGCCCACAGGGTTCACATCTCCGTTAAGTGTAGATAGGTGGACGTCTTTGGAGCATACTTGGAGCTTAGTTGGGGACAGAAATGATCGTACAATCTTTGACAATAAGCCTATGGATGTTTACAGGACAGAACGATCTTCAATTTTACGGAACGGTCTGTATAGTTTTCGCGCATTTGCATATAATTTGCGTCGCATAGTTAATGGAGTAGGACTGTTTAAATGCAACAGTTTAAGGGTTTCTAGATAGACGTGATCCGAGCTGGGTTGCCGAATTGGGTTTGATTTTATTTAGTCAAGCCGTTGTTGGTCCTTATCTGGCAGGTCCTCATTATAGAAAGTTGAATATACAGCGTACAAATAGAATTTCAGATAAAACACGACACTGTGCTTTTTTAAAAGAATGAAAAATAAGTTTTCTGTACGAAATCATAAAACGTCATATTTTCTATCATGCCAAAATTTGGCCCGACAAAAATTTGATGACATTAAATAAGATGGGATGTCCTGTTGTTGCTATGATAGAACACCGTGCTTTCATGTGTAGCATAGTTCGACAAACAAATGGAAAAATACATGGAAAATGTGGAAAATAGAGCGTCGCACCAGTCTGCTGTATACATATTCTCAATAACTTTTAAACCCACCTAAGTCTGTTATGTGGGTGACAATACAATTATCATCTCAAATAGAGCATAAAAATATAAAGGAGACTAACACTGGAAAAGTAAAAAGGGGATAATTGGAATAGCGTTTTCATTTATTTGCTACCTGTTTATACTTTTTTCATATTTGAGCGTAAAACACAAAATTACTATTGTGTTTTGTGTTCAATGTTTGAAATAACAAAAAATAGAAGTCTTATTTTTCTTAAAGTAACGTTTATGCGGGAAGCGTCTGAAAAGTATGCACTTGCAGAGTTTCAATGCAAACAATAAAAACACATTTCTCGCGATTACTTGCTTTTTACTTTTTACAGGTTTAAACATGAATGACGTTAAAAATTAATTTGCGACCTACGTTAATCTTAATGGAGGCGTAAATAGACAAAATTGATAACCAATGCACGATCAAATACGGTTTTTAATGCTCAGGTTTGCAATGTAAAGAATAGTCCTTTTTACGTACGGTGTTCGATATGAATGTTGCGATATGTACTATAGGAAGCGTTTCGATCATTTCTGCATGCGTTTTTCTCTTCAAAACTTTGAAAATTTGTATTTCAGGCGTACTGTGTAGCGTTTTTTTAATTTGGTTACTTCGATTTCTTTATCGGAATTTTTCAATGAGAACCTTTTTTCACAGAGCCAATACTTATAAACAACTTTGTTGCGAAATGATGATCGAGCCTAGGGACGTAACGAAGTGACGATAGCGCAAGTAAAAACTGCATGTTAAACTATCAGGATTTTATTAATTGCAAGTTGCGTTCGTGAAGAACACCAAAACGTGAAGAACGCCACTCATTTTTTACTATCCCAAATATAGGATTTACGTTGGTAACATTTTGCTCAGCTGAAGCACTATTGGTAAAAAATACTACACTAAGATACACTATTTCCTGTAAGTCTTAGTTTCGCTCAGTATAACATTTACTGTCTTTTTGTTCGCCATATTTATATTCCGGATTGTACAACACTAGCAAATATGGCCTACTGCAAGTAAACATACCAATCTATTTTCCTTATGAAGTTTATTTTTAATTTTTAGTTGTAGTTAACTCCGAACTTTGATTTTTCATGTCTCTGTAGTACTAGCAATACCAACAATGACGCTCTCACCTTCTCTATCCCAATATTCTTCTCATTCCCTATATTCACTGAGTAAATAAACCAAAGATAGAAACAAAGTCACATAATCGCCGTCGTTCCTCAGCCACGCAAGTGTTTACGGCGATTTTTTCTTGCTGTAGCTATTGGAGGAATGCCTTGTTTCCTTTCTTCCCGTGGAGCAGTAACTCCCGTTAACATCGCAAGGAATGTCTTTTTCCCTGAATAGTACTGAACTGAATAGTACATTCGGAAGAACGGATTAATCGTCTCGGTGGGACAAATTGAATGTACCGTGTTTATTTCACGTACCCGATAAATATTAGTCAGCACGCAAAAATATGAAGAGGAATACCGAAAGGTTGCTAGACACAAGGTGATACTAATGAAAACGTAAGACTGCAATACGTAACGCGACCAGATGATCTGACTTCTCTATGTATACATATGAATAGCCGTAACGACTGCAGCTTCACCAAAAAATATATATGTATTTTTTATATTCGTATAAATATTTCTGGATTCTTATCTACGTGCAATAAGCTTATCATGCACGGATCACAGATTATCTATGTGCGTGCCAAGCTATGCGCAATAAGCTTGAAATGGAAAGCTGATGTCTTAAGAGTGTATGAATTCCTAACTTGTCCAAAATACATGCCGACCATATTATTTTTCCAGGACCTGAAAGCGAGGAAAAAGAAGATTCAAGTTCGGTAATTAGACTAACCATGAACACTTTCACCGTTTGTATTGTCTATATTTTATTGCATAAATTCAATGTACGTAGTGTATGTTTTAGTCAACGAGCTCGCTACGAAAAAGCTAAAACCAAAAACATAATACAACACAGTATCCAACCATTATCAGTTTTTCGAAATAAAGGTGCCTACAAGCGTGAGCATAAGTCATTGTCTGGAACTACTTGTGCGATACTGCAGCCTCAAACAATGCACATGCGAAAAATATAACGCAGTCAATGCATATAACATATATATATCAATGGATAGTTAGTGATATCATACAGGTTACCTAGCGGAGCAGCTCTAACTGAAAGCGACCGCTTAAGTCGCTATCTATATCTGAGAGAGTTCGAACTTAATGCTAACTACCAAAGAGATTATATTACCCAAATGTGTTATGTAAATATCGTTCGAAGTAACTGGAAACTCCTTAGAATATGTTTTTTCTTCATATTGTTAGATGTACTAATTGCAACCAAAATTTTTAAATGAATCTCTCAAGCACTAAGTAAACAGAAGAGCCTGGATCTTTACTTTTTACGTTTGCTTTATGCGTATAACGATTAGGCACACGCTGTAAAATAAGAGGAACCTCTCTCTAAAGGGCGATTTAATGAATGCTTTGGTCAGAGTTATAGATAAACGCGACATGCATCGCTGCAGCCAAGCATCTTTAATGAGTAAGTTTAAGGCGAGAAGAACTATTATGTTTCAGATTGGGCTGAGATTAGAAACATTAAGCTGTCGCAAAGGCCAAAAGTTGGCCCCAAATAATTTATTGCGAACGCGGCCCAAGTGAACCCAGTGAATTACTAAAAAGTATATAACACGATAACACCATAAAAATAAGTGTGACATATTTTATAGAAAAGAAACATTTTGACGTATGCATCTGATAACGTGCCCAACCCATAGTAATTCAAACATTTCACTCGACCTTTAACCCTTTAACCTAAACCTTTGAGCTGTTTAACAAACTCAAATTACAAGTAGTTTAAATTCAGGATATTTCGGCCGTATATAAACATGCTTCCTGTACCGGTTGAGCCATGCAAATGCGTCACGTTAAGGGTCAGAGAACATATGCTTACTTAAAATGGGTGGAATCTACATTTCCTAACAGATCCCATACAAATACTAGGATTTTATACCTGTGACAGCCACCTAAGATTGTCTTAAGAGTCAGCTGTTGAGACTATTCGACGTTCGAGGCAATAGAAAAAAAAATTAACTGTTGCTACTACTAATAGTTTCCCTAAAGTCTGCAAACTTTACCGACAATAGCAGTTGTAATTTTAAAGTGTAGCCTTTTCTATATTCCTAGCAACTGAATTTGGTCTGACTAGCGGAAACAAGGAAGGTAAGGAAGTTAGCTGCTATTGCCGTTTACTTGCTCATTTAAACAATTTACTTCTGTGTTTAAATCAGGTAATAATACTAACTCCATTTCAGTTAATGACTCCGTTATGCGAGTAATCAAGGGTTTTTGCTTGCTCAAATTCAGTCAGGTTAAGCTAAGCATTAAGCAAATCGGTAAGACTCTTTTAGCTACTCTTAGCGCTCACCGTTCGGAGGTAGTGTTCAATGGCTTCGACGATCTTTTCAGCGTGATCTCGACTTTCATCAGCCAACATCGTCAACATACTGATTAGTGGTTTGGAATTGGTTGTTAGATCTCGAAGTGACGAGGCAAACTCTGCCGCAGGCTCCTCCATTGCAATGTGCACTACTACAAAAAATTCGTGCCACCTGTGGGTATATGGTACGTCCTCTTCCCAGCCGAGATCAACTGGCCCTATAAAAATGTCCCAGCTGGAGCAGCTTCAGTGCCCAAAAAGAGTCTTGCCTGCTATTACCACCTGGTTGTCTTTGCAGCTGGAACACAGACCTAATGCCTGCAGGCAACCAACAACCTCTAAGCAAGCATCTCTGACCGTGCGATGGCCACTTCGATGAGATAACACTAACACTCTTCTGGGGCTGTCGACGAACAAAGATCCAGGGGCGGTTAGTGTTCTTAGATCAATTGGGTCACACGAAACAGGTGACTTCCCACTGATGACAATTCGTGACCAATGGCGCAATCACTGCTTGCTCCCTTTTTCGTTGCAGCAGCACCAGAAGTGAAAATCAAAACAGTGAAATATGCGTTCATTTTGCTAGGAGGTCTTTGAAAGATCGGGCGATTGGTACAACAGGTATGCGTAGCTCCGAATTCCGAATTTAACGTATGCTAATTTACTACACTTACTTTACCATGGATTAAAGCAAATTTTTAACAATATCAAGGTTTCCAATGTTTATCAATGTTTTGTACGGCCATTGTCATTCAAAATAAGATGCATTTAAATTAAAAAATTTAAATAACAAAAGTAGCGCTTAATAAATTCAACAGTTTTGTAAAAAGGCTTACACATTTAAAAAAAACTCTACAGCCTGTGGCCTAACTTATTATAGCCTTGCATTTATGTGCTTACTACTAATTATATTTAATTGGAATGAGGAAACGAAAAATAAATAAGAATACCGAGGTAGATATGTGGAACAAGATGATAGTAGCTAACTGAAATTCGCTTTTGCTTATAAATACAGTTATCTAATCAAACTCAATCACATCTTTGTCAAAGGCGCTTTATTATTGTAAAAAATTCCTTACTATGTGCGCTTGACGTAACATTAAGCGTGAACAATAACGCGTACCTTTGATTTACCAATTTTTTACATATTGAATTTTAATAGCATTTTTTCTTGTAATTTTGCTGCACCTATATAGTTTAGTGTAGGGGCATGGTCTTCTTTGGTTTTTTACTTTTTGAATGCTTTTTGAAGCTAATAGAGCCTTACCGTCTATATGAACTATCGGAAACTACTGTTGTCGCTTCTTATCTGCGTTCATCGTCGTAGATCAACGTTGTCCAAAGTAGGCTTAGAAGTTTGATACAAATATTCATTCATTTACGGTCAGGGGAAACCGGATGTATACAAATCATGCATATAAGGATATTAATATTATTATTTACAATGAGAGTATTACAAATATTACCATTATTATCGTTAGCAATGTTATTGACCATTTACCTGCGAATGGTTCGCACTCTCCATCCAAATCCACTGCTTGTGCGCCCGTGTGAAAAACTTTCGTTTCTCAAAGCGCTGATCGTTCTGCCGCTTCGCTAATAACTATTTTAGGTCCTAATCTGGGTATAAATTGACTTAAGCTATCGGGCTTCTCTAACTTAAATATCCTACTCTTCAGGGCTTCATAAGGTTTAATTACAGACTTCGACACATTTAACTCTCTAGGAATCCAAACATTTTGCACTGATTCTACTAACTAATCTGTTCTGGACCCTATGCAGGGCAAACAGCTTTCTTACACATAGGCGCTACATTTCTGCGCAGTAAACAATTTCGGTGTGTTTAAACGTTCGCAAAAGATAACAAAAAAGTTGTGATGTGCAACAACAAAGGAATGTAAAGTAGTACTGTAAATAAAATTAGCCGGCCTATCTATTTCGTAAATTTCATTTGGAAGTTTAAAAATAACTTATAGTAAGGATCGGGTTACGGAAAGTCCGCCTTCGATTCGTATAGGATACCATCTAAAATCGTTTCGAAGTTATGTTTTCGTGAGAGTATAACTGCACATTTCAGAACTGGAATTACCATTTTATTGTCGTAACACCACTAAGATAACGTATCAATGATAAATTGGAAAAACTACTTTCCTTTGATACTAACACTGATGCCATATAGTCTCAAATCATCAGAATACAAATCATGACGTCGTAAACTTATTTATTTGCCTTAATAATATTTCGAGAACAAGTTGTTAGATACCAATGGAATAATAGTAGTCCAACGCACGGACTCACAGGTATCTATACTCACAGGTATCACAGGTATATCTCTAAGGGCTCCTAAGAATGCTTCGCCCTGAGGCGTTGGATATATAAATCTGTTTTTGATCAAGTCATGTAATTTGCTACTAACCGTTTACAAAAATGAACGCTTGAAGAATGAGATAGACGTTTTTTTCAAATATTCTTGGGCTCTTGACCTATAAGTGACAACACTAGATCTAGCATTTTTTATGAACTGGAAGACCGATTGCAAGCCGAAAACATTAACGTTCGGCAGAATCTTTTTAGATACCGGTGAATAGCATTCGCAAAAATTCAGCTAGAATCTTCTCGGTCGGTGACACAAGATTGACGGACTACCGTCGGGAGCTTGGAGGCACATGGGGGAGGCGGTGCCAGTTTCGTTTATAGCAATATCCATGAGGAGCTTAAACAAGTAAACGGAGATATTGTTGTCAAGCTAATTTAATTTAGTCAGCCCATGTGAATCGTGTGAGTTAGCGAAATAATTTTTAAAACCTCCAATTTTTAATGTCCTCAATTGCAATTTGTGTATGCAATATAATTAGGCCTATCTTATCAATCCCGTTAATATGTTCGTTTGCGTATCTAAATCTCGCATTCCCTATGAAAATATTGTACGTAGCGACTATACAAATCCTATATCTCCTGACCAAAACTAAACAATGGGGACTATTAAATCATAGAAGATTTACCTTCATGGCGTGATGGGCTCTCTTCTAAAATTTGTAGCCATTCAATGTACTTAATTATAACCGGGACAAGAAATGTTATGGTATTATGCCAAGAGTGCGTGAGGGATCAATGAGATTCGGGAGTCAGTGACGTCTGATTTCACAGGAGAGACTAAAATCAAAGACGGTGTAAGTAATTTAGTACTTTTGAGTAAACCGGTTGCGTAAGGCCATTCTTATTACGGCAAGTAATACTTCCTAGTTTTTTTTTTTTTTTTAAGCTGACCATCAGCCAATATTTAACGTCCAGGGTAGCAGTTTTTGCATTACTTCGGAAGACGGACCCCATATAAATGTAAATGTGCACCGGCCGGGATCGAACCCGTGCACCTACGTGTCTCCTCCAGTCGAGAGGCGCATACAAATGCACCAAGTCACCGAGCTCGACTTCCTCGAATACTCCTCAAATACTCGAATACTTCCTAGTTGTACCTCTCCTGGTGTCCCAATAGTTCCCATTGGTCGTTCGAATTCGGCGGTGGACGGTAGACGAGGGAGAAGACAGCTAAAGTGATCATGGGTAAGTTAGTTTTCAAATAGAGGGAGAAGTTTCAGCATCAGATTAATTACCATTAATAGGTAGATAGACGGCAACTGAACACGGATATTTTCTTAGTGGAAAAACAGGCAACGCAGCAGATGATTGAACCATGGGGAAGCCGTGGTTAAAATTTAAAATATATTAAGGTAGCGAAGGAGACGTTTCGAAAAGCAAGACCGGCCGTGTCAGGAAAAAGCACTCAAGTCCGAATACTGCTGTAATAACGAAATCAATGAAGCGCGGCAAGCCTGCACAAGTCTAGAAGGGTCCACAATAAAGAAAAAGATCGGCAAGGAAGGCGGCGAACACGGAGGCTGGACTAGCTAAATTTAGAGCGCGAAGGGGTTAGCCTAGAGGTCTACTGGGAATCGTATCGATAGGCTTGCAGACATGCGCAGTGTCATGTCATATCTAAACAAAATGCGCGGAAGGAGCTTATGGATGCTGAATGCAGGGATGTCTAAGGCTTGCCATATAAGGTGGTCAGGAAAAAAATGAAGGCCCCACCCTCAAAACTCTTATCGGTTGTGTTGCACAAGACTGTAGTTTATATTTTTCTAATACATCAATCGAGGGATGAAGAGATGGACCCGGAGTTAGTCCCGGTGGATATACTAGAAATAATTAAAGAAGATATTAAGAAAGTTAGCTTACGGCTTATAAAAGGTAAGGTCCCGGGCCCGGACGGTATGCTACAAAAGGTAACAAAGATGTTCGTACAGAGAAGGCCGGGCCTTTTTCAAGAAGTAGTAAATGTGCCTCTGAAAGAAAGCAGATTTTCGAGGAAACGGAAGATGATAAGACTTGTGCTGATTTTCAAGCCAGAGAAGGGGTCGGGCTTTTCGACCTGCAGGCGCATTTGCCTCTTGGACACCGGGGGAAAAGACGTGAGGATATTCTGCTCAACAAGATAAATATAGTAAGAAAAAGGGGGATTATTCTCAGACGCATAATACGGCTTCGAAAGGATAAGCCAAGGCTAGAGACTATAAAGTGGGCACGGGGGAACAAAGTTGCATAAGACTAGAGGTTTTGCGTTAATAGTTCCCTTAAATGTTAGAAACGCATTCAATAGAATAAACTGAGGTATTATCATGAGGCGCCGAGAAAAAGCATACCGCCATATTTCTGCCGCATATTTCATCATAGCTGGAGAAGGGAGAGTGGTTACCAAGCGGCAGGAGCAATCGGTGCTTGGCGGTGCTACTTTGGACATTTCTTCTCGGCGCTCGCCGTACAAAAGACATGAATGTCAGTCAGTTTCAGTTCCTTTGGGCACTTTGCGGGGCTGCGCTCCCCAGTGAGCTGCGCATCACCTGGTGTTTAGGCGCAGATGAGGCAATTGGTAAAAGCATTCGGATTGCAATGATGAGGGGTTGCCAGACGCCAAAGACGAAAAGCTTCGCTGAAAAAACAGTTTTAAAACTGGAGCTACACCAGGCGGATAGTGCAGGTTTTGAAGACGCTCTGGCAGCTGTAACTTAACCCGCAAAAACCCGACCGAGCTGACGCAAAAAGCACCCTTCCGTGGTTTTCGAAGTAATGCTAACGCAGTCCTAAGCCTAAAGGGGTTGGGAGGAACTAGGATTTTAGTAAGCTTGTCAGTCTCACACTAGTCACTGCTGGCCGTCAGTGATGCACGGGCAAGCTCTTCGAAAACACCTTAACCCCCTAAAAAAGTTTTTATAGGCACCTTATGTATTACATCGCCATCTACTAGACCTGGGTGCAATACGCTTAGCAAACGCCCACAGTGCAGACATACGTCCAGCTGGGGAGATCTTTTGTTAAGAAAAATCGAACCCATTATTTGCTCACCGCATTTTAATCGCGTTCAATTGTGACAGCGAATAAATTGGTAGTTTCATTTTAAACATAACTTCAAAGCCTCTTTAATAAACCCACATATACGTTAGGTAACTCTAACATTATTCTTCCGCACCATTACATCTCAAAAAATTACCCCCGCTTCGTTGCCTCCAAAACACTTGGATTCTGATCCACAGTATTACCAAGACGAAATCTTGTACTTGTATCTACTATATAAAAGTTGATTGCTATCCTTAGGGAATAAAAATACGCAATGGGATAATCGAGATCTTTGCCATATAATGCCTTGCCTCCCACGGAACTGTCCAAGCTTTCATTGAGCGCAAAGTTCTTAATGAAGAAAATTTTCATAGGCTTTCTGAGCTTACGTACACATTGGATTCTAGTGAAGGTCTTAACAACAACTTAAACAATCCCAACAATATTAATCTTCCAGACGTACCTAACCTTCATATTTCACATTGGTTGATCACTCCAAGATGTCTCCTGTTGTTTTTGAAAAGGAACGAAGTCGCCATTGTCTTTCTAGTTGGAAGCCGATAGTTATTATTTTACATCTTGCCAAAATACCTGAACGCCGCATTACATAACAACTTAAGTGCCTTCTCGAGAACAGTTCGCTTTCTAATGCCCAACCAGCCTTGTTTTATGTAGCACAACCTATTACATAATTGTACATTGCGAGGGTAACAACGCAAGTACAAGGACACTACTTTGATGTTATAAAAGCGTTCTATTGTATTTCGCAGCATGTCTTTCAACGTGGCCTCTAGGCCATGTCTTTCCACTGCGTCCTTGTCAAACGGTTTAGGCCATATCTGCCTGAGCAAAAATAGCGTAGCTGATAGCGTATTAGCTAAACGGTCTATCAGGGTCAGCGTTCTTGGCCCGTTCTTGGTCCCTTTCTTTTTATTCTTTGTGTGGACTCTGTAGTAATAGAAATTCAATTTAAATGTTTTAAAGGGTTCTACCATACTTCGATGATGCCACAGTTTTATTTAAAATATAACGAATATTGTCCAAACTCTTCCATAAAGGTCTTTAATGAGCGAGCTGATTTGACATATAATCTGTTCGTTCGATTTAAGTTTGCCATTATTACCTGCACTTGTGGGCCCTGAGTAGCTATCCTTGCTTGCAGTTGCAATCAATGAAAGCCATAAAAAGTGCGTTCATTCCAAAGCCGCACAGTATAAAATCAATATTCTTGATAGAAGCCTGCGGATAAACAATACGCCCATTCTATTTTCCCATAGGCTGAATACTTGGGGATTACACTCTTCAATGATATTAAATGGAAAGAACCGCTGTGTTTAATAAATGTTTAGTAGTTGTATTCTCACTCTGTAGACATAGACAAATTGGGCATAGCAAGGATCTCATGTCTGTCGCATACAGTATATTCGCATATATACATAATACAACATATTGATCCAAATCGACTTTCACGGTAATTTTGGTTCTGACTCTATATATACGGAGTATAAAACTTTTGCGCTACTAATATAATGCCTTTAAAACTATGCTAGATTTTCCTGGGAGCAGATCCGTTCGGCCAACCTTCAAACAATATAAAATTCTGAGTATAGAAAGTCTGGTATAACCTTTGATCTCTACGCTTATGGTTAACCTCACAATGAACTCAGTTTATCTTGATTTTTGTTGATGTAGTGTTCTGTGCAGAAATTGGAATCATTCTAGCCGTTTAGGCTTATCGGATATCGACAAAAGCAATTTGGGTTCTCGTAGGGTAACCCCAGTACTAAATTCGATCAACCTGAAAATTCACTTTTAATAATTTTAAAAGCCAATACATTTATTTCCTTTTCCAGAAATAATATGATACAAAAACTCTTAAAATGAGAATAATTTCAATGTTAGGGAAATAATGTTGTGGGCCATTACTAATCTGTATCTGCATTGCGCTATTTATAACGTTGTCGTAATGATTGACCATTCATTTCATAGTTAGGGTTTGTACTTTTATTTATATCAAATACTAATATTATAACAATACACCCAGACAATGAATACAATGTACATATGCAATGATCAAAAATTAATTTAAATGAATAAATACATTTTAGCGATTTATCAATAAAGATAAATAGCCTCCAACTTTGGAGTATGTGTTTCTACGATAGACATTAAAACTGCTACTAATATTTTGCAATCGTATCTTGAAACAGAGTCAAATATCAAAACTGGGAACTAAATGGAGTTTAACGTGCAACAATCACACAGCATTTGGTGAATAGTGCCAAATCGCATCAAAAATGTCAAATTACATCGGAAATGCCAAATAACATCGAGTCATCGAGTAATGCCAAATTATACCAAAAACACGCTAGCAAATGTGGCGAGCGTTAGGGGCAACTCATTGAAGTCGATTTGAAAAAAATTGCGCTGTCTCCACGCTTGGTGGATTAGTTGTTGGCATGGGTAAAAAGCCCTCCCGATTATAATAGTCTCTATACAGGCTAAAAAAGGTCTAGGAATGAAATAGGAAAACAATGCTATCCAGGTTTTCATGTGGTGCCGCCTGGCACAAAAATTAGAATGATAGCCTTCGATCATTCTGCAAAATAGATGCTCACAAGCGCCATTCTATTTACATTTGTAGTGAAAATGAATGCCACGGAACTTATCAATTTTCCTTACATGATATATATACATAAACATATAGCATGCTACAGAGCATATCTCCTTAGATATGCTCTTCAATCGTATATAAGGGCTCTAAAAATGCCGGAAGAATTTATATTTTATAGAACGTAGTAAAATCATTTTTGTGAATTTCTACCAGAAATAACGAGTTTTGGCTAACGACTAAATTTGAGGAACGAATGCTTAATTTTTGAGCAAAGAAATGGCTACATTTTGCAGCATGAGGATTAAAATTGCCACTCGATTAGATTAATGCGTGGTGTACTACCTAAATGACGCTTCCTGTGCTCAATATATATATATATTGAACATCTAGCAGTCAGTTATATTCTAATAGTACTTAGTACTGATTTAATATCAAAGTCATCAGCAACATTGGTATTCAGTCTGAAGCAGAACTGACTCAAGGGCTGCGCACGATAAACCGGGTGTGCTCGTCATAGAATTCTGATGTGTGGACGACGTTAGTTGTTTTTTCAAACCATAGAAGAGGGAGTAAAATTCTCACTTGAAGGACAATGATTTTCAAGCCCGTAGTCCTAATTTTAGTAGTTTCCACTGTACCATTTAGCCCGCAGTTTTCATATACATGCGTGAGTACGGAGGGGGTCCCGTTCTGTACGTCGGTACGATAGGCAGCTCTACCATCGATTCTAAAAACTATGTCACCCTTTTTTATTCAGCATGTCTTAATCAAAGGTGGAGAATATATAAAATACAAAAGTTGGTTTAGTGACAGAACCTCAAGTATTGCAAGGCTCAAGTTCTCCTAAAAATAATGGTAAAAAATATCTCTATTAATGGGCACCTATAACTCCATAATTATTTGAAGTTAATTATGTCCAAGAGTGCACACGAATATTCAATGTTTAGATATGCTCTTACAATTTAATTTCACTTCAATATGGTTTAAAAGAAAGTCCCTGAAAGAAACAAAAAATATTTACAGCATTTTTATGTTAGTGGTGGATAATTCAAGACTTATGGCCGCCAAAATAGCGGTGACCTTAATTGGATCAAGCTACTAGTCTTATATAAATTTTAGGTTCTCAACTGTTTAAATAAGTTGCAAAAAGTATAAACCCTGACAGAAGCCCTTTGCCTTGACAGAAGCCACTTCTTTATTAAGTTTGACTAATTTAAATTCTGAATTTTCATATAATCTTGTAGCTGAGCTTTACACTTTTAGACATATTTAAGTTTCTAATTATTTTTAATAATGAATGTCTCGAAGTGTATTAACACTTATTATTCATGAGCTTAAGCAGTATAACTTAGGATGTTGATTCAATTTGTTAAAAAGAACAACCAGCCAAACAACCGAATGACCTGCATATGCAACATACGGACTTTGGCAAGGTTATGGCTGCCTATATATGTCTGTGAACCGTATCCTGAACCGTCGAACTACGTTAAATATCGTCAATTCGGCAACTTAATCGTGGAACACAATTTTTCGTCGATTCAGGAAAAAGAAGCCCGACTTTCACTTATTTAAACTCTACAAGAGCCTTCTTTTGCCCTAACGTTCTTTCTGACGTTGGATCTGGAGTCTGCGTCGTTGAGTTACATATAAGCCAATAAAAACAGTTGAAAATAACTTCACTTATGTAGACATGTGTAATAAAATTAAATCTTGGTTAAAAAATTAAGTCTCGCCGAATATCTATTTCTCTAGTGCGATAATGACCTAAAGAGCGGAGCCAACGTACGGGCCAAAGCAACATACCTGATGACCAATAATTAATTGAATTGCTTTATAATATGGAAGCTACCAAGACCGTTAAGAAGGCGAAGGTGATAATTATATTTTCTACGTACAGGTACGGTACAGGATATAATTGGCCTTGTGTCTTTGGAACTAGAAGCTTAGCTTGAAAAAATAAATATATTTTGAACTTACCATGCCGTATGTACTGAGTGAGACGTACCGTGAATTATTAGTCACGCAAGACTTGGCCAAAATTTTATCCATTGGTCTTTTCATAAATGTTTAATAACAATGTTACTATTATTGTAATAAAAAAAACATTTGCTTTTAAATTATATTGCATCTACAAATGTGAAATAATTACCCCTGTTTTTGCCAAAATGGGATCATTTTGTATTTTCTGTTTTATTTGTTTTATCTGTCAGTACTTTGTTTTTTGTTCTGGTGTTGTTCTTTGTTATTCTCTTTGTTCCTCTATGCCCCAGATCCTTCATACCATATTTTTTCATCCAAATGGTCGCTTGCTAACTTACTGCTCGCGCTGGGGCAGTTTCTTTTATAGAACTTTAATAAGTGATTATTACATCTTCTTTTCTTCCGGACTCGTTTTTCGGTTGTTCTTTTTTTTGTTTTGTCACATGTTTTCCTCAAATGTGTTTTTGTTGTTTTGTTCGTTTTGCTGACAAAACACTGAGGTAACACTTCATCTACACTATTAATTATATTCATCATTGCATCATGCTTGTCGTAATAATTACTATCATATTAATTAAGCTATTCTAATAATAATAATAATAATAATAATAATAATAATAATAATAATAATAATAATAAT